>PVJO010017134.1:0-40003 GCA_004026905.1 Hystrix cristata | reverse complement strand
CTGTAACAGTCCTCTTAGCTCTCTACTCCTAACTTTCATTCCATTCTGAAATTTTCCATACTGCTGGCTTAAATAAAAAAGACCTTTCGAGATTTACAGATAGGTCCCAGTGGATCCAGACTTCTGGTCAGCATTTCGGATTCCGTAAGATTTTTTAGGCATGTGGTGGAGTGATGGGTGCCAACAGCTTCTTTCCATAATTATTCTATATGCAAAGCATGCACTGGTGATAAATGGTGTTGCTCAATCCCCCGCCTCCCCAAAAAGAAGAAGAAAAAGAACAAAGAAAAGGTGCCTGAGATGGGACATAGCTCAGGGGCAGAAAGCTTGCCTAGTATGTGTTAGAGTTAGGGTTAGTGAGACCCTGTCTCAAAAAACAAAAAAACAAAACAAAGCCCTAGAATCTTTCTTTTGTTGTTGTGTGACAAAGTCTCTCTATATAGTTAGCCTGGTCTTGAACTCACTATGTAGTCCAGGCTGGCTTCAAACTCATGGCAATCCTCCTGCCTCAACCTCCCAAGAGCTGGAATTACAGGTGTGCACTACCACCCCCAGCTGCCCTAAAATCTTTCTAATGCCAGTTCTCCACACCACAATCGACAGTTTACATCAACTAAGAAAGTTGCCTACAATAAAAATAGTAAGTATAAAAAAAGTCATGATATATTTATCGATGCTAATTTTTCAGTACAATGTCCAGACTAGTAGAGTCCATCAGAAGTGGAAGAACCCCACTGTTTTAAGGCTGTATAACAATCAGTTGTGCGTCAGGAATGGTGGCACATGCCTGTAATCACAGCATGAGGGAGGCTGAGGGAGGAACATAGAGAGTTCAAGGTCAGGTTGGGCAATTTAGCGAGAGCCTTCCTTAAAAAAAAAACAACCAAAACCCCCCAAAATCCGGGCTAGGGATTTAGCTCAGTGGTTATAGTGCTTGCCTTGCAAGCACAAGGGCCTGAGTTCGATCCCCAGCACGAAGAAAAAAAAAAACCCAAAACATAAAATCCTCAAAAACCACAATTAATTGGGGTTTTTGTTTGTTTGTTTTGGTGTTTTTGTTGTTGCTGTTTTCTGAGATAGGGTCTTACCATGTAGTCCAGGCTGGCCTCAAACTCACAGTGGTCCTCCTGCCTCAGCCTTCCGAGTGCTGGGATTACAGGTGTGCGACACCACACCCAGCTAAATTGCTTTCACAAACATTCTTTTTCAATTACAAAACTTTTAAACTCTGAGAATACCAATTAGTAGTCAGGTTTCTGGGCAACTGGAACTCTGGAGGCAGAAAATACTATTTGGTAACGATGCCAAGTGAAGGTGTGCTTGACCTGGCAATCATGTTTGCAGGTAGAGACCTGGCAGCATCTGCACCAGGAGATACCAACAAGATGGTTCGTAGCAGCACAATAACGCAAGTAACTGGGGACGAGCCCACACCCTGCAAGAGAAGAAGGGTAGATAAAGCTGCGTATCATTTTCAATGAAGCACTGTAACAAAGTGAAAGTGCAAGACTTGATGCTGAATGGCACCTGATGAATCCCAGGAGTGTCACGTTGAGGGGGACATCACGGTCACAGAAGATCATAGAGTGAGTCCATTTAAACCAAGCTCAAAACTGCAAAAATTACACTAGAGAAGAGATTAACATGCACTAAATTATGAGATATTTATTCAGTGGGTACTCGTTTAAATTATTTTTTTGATACCTGACACATTACACACATATACGATGGTACATTATATCTATATTTACTTATACAACTGAGGGAGGCAAGAGAACATGAGAGACCTTGTAGTTAACTCCAAATAAGGCCAGTGTCCTCAGCAAGGCCTCCAGGCCCCAATGATCCAAAGGCCTGTGCCTTGCATGCTGACCTAGTCCCTGGCGCTTTGCCCTTGGCCCACCCTGGGGGACCTGCTGGCTCCTGGCTTTTTCCCAGCACACCAGATAGGCCCTGCTTAGAGTTTCCATCTTAGCTGTTTCCTCCACCAGGCCACAATACCCAGAGTTACTCCTGATTAATTCCCTTGTGTCTTTTAAAACTTTGCTCAGGGACTGGGGATTTAGCTCAGTGGTTAGAGTGCTTGCCTAGCAAGCGCAAGGCCTGAGTTCAATCCCCAGCACCCCCGCCAAAAAGACTTTGCTCAAAGGTCACATTCTCAGTAGACCTACCCTGATCACCCCACTAAAAACTACAACTTCCACCCGTACACAGTCATGCTCCTAATCCCTATGACAAGCACTACAGTCTACATGTAACTATTTATTAAACCTGTTGCTGACTGGCTCCCTCCCTACCACCAGAAAGACAAGTGCTTTTGATTTTTTGTCTCTTTTGTGGCACTGGGGATGGAACCCAGGGCCTTTGCACTGAGCCACGTCCTCAGCCCTTTTTGTTTTTTATTTTGAAATAAGGTTTTTCTTTCTTTTCTTTTCTTTTTTTTTTTTTTTGAGACAGGGTCTCACTACATAGTTCAGGTGACCTTGAAACTCACTTTGGAGCCCAGGCTGGCCTTGAACTTGCAGCGATTCTCCTGCCTCAGCCTCTTGAGTCTGGGATTATAGATGTGTGCTACCATGCCTGTCAGAGACAGGGTCTTTCTAAGTCACTACATTACCCTGGATGAGTTTGAACCTGTGACCCTCCTGCCTCAGCCTCCCAGAGCACTGGAATCACAGGTGTGCACCACCATGCCTGGCCTCTTTGTCTGTTTTGTGTGCTGCCGTCTCCCCAGCACTGGAAGTGGCCTGGTGCCTGACTGGTGCTCAATTCATATTGTGTGCTGATGGAACAAGTGCGGTGTTTTGGTTTTGTCCTTGCAGTACTGGGGATCAAACCCAGGTCCTCATGCATGCAGGGCAAGCACTCTGCCACTGAGCCACCCAAAGGACAGGCCAGGGCTCCAGTCTTAGGCCCAGGCTACTCAACTGGTAGGAAGAACCCACCTCCTTGGGGACTGCGTAGGCCACCAATCCGGCCCATTTCAGCAGTACTCTGGAGGCTACCAGGGCTTTCGCCACCTGAATAGTCACTGACAGAAGCCAGAGGGCTGGGGACTTAGCTCAGTGGCTAGAGTGCTCATTTAGCAAGCACAAGGCCCTGAGTTTGATCCCCAGCACCAAAAAAAACCAAAGCCAGAGTTGCTCTGCAGGGAATATTTGTACTGTAAAAGAAACATCTGGGTGATGGTGGCGATTAAACACAAATCAGCTAGCCTGCGAAGGGAGAGGGGACAGCCCATATGGGCACAGGGTCACTGGTCCACTGATCCACTGGAGTGGGGTGGACCTGGCAGAAACAGATTTCAGTCCAGACTGAATGTAATGACCAAGATCTGTCGGTAGAGGGCGTGGGGACAAAAGATAAAGCTAAATAATCTCCACACGCCCCCTGGTCAGGATTATTAATTCCTGTGACTATAGATGCAAGTTAAAACACTAACTAAAAACTATTGGAAGCAAACATCAAGACAATTTTTATAGTCTTGAACAGGACAAAGTCTTCAGAATAAAATGCAAATCCAGACAACACAATGAAAGAATTCACCTTTTTCCCTGTGGTACTGTGGATTGAACCCAAGGCCTTAGGCCCAAGGCTACATCCCCAGCTCTTTTTATTTTTTATTTTGAGACGGAGTCTCAGTAAGTGGCTAAGTTTCCCAAGCTGGGCTTGAACTTGCAACCCTCCTGCCTCTGTCTCCCAGAGTGCTGGGATGACAGGTATGAGCCACCACACGCTGATAAGAATTCATATTTAACAATATATAAATAGGGTGAAATTTATTGGAATTTGATGGTGATGATGTGGTGATTTGATTTTATATACACACTTGTGTCCAAACTAATCAAATTTTACACTTTAAAAATGTGTAGATATTGCATGTCAGTTATCTCAATAAAGCTAATTTTTGTTTGTTTTTAAAGAAGTTTTAGAAGGTCAAGCACATTGATGCATATCTGTAATCTCAACAACTGGGAGGTTGAGGCAGAAGGATCTTGAGTTCAAGGACAGCCTGGACTACGTGGCAAGACTCTGTCTCAAAACAAAACAAAAAATAAAAAGAAGTTATAGAAGGAAAGCACCATAAAGGAGGTTAAAAAAACAAATTACTAAAAAAAAATTACTAAAAGAAACTATTTTCCACAAAAATATCAAGAGAAGTTACTTTAGGTAACTCAGTAGAAGAATAGAAGAACACCTTGAGCAAAGAAAAGGGAACCCAGTTCATTAATACACACACAAAGATGCTCAGCTGCCCCAAGAAGTAAGGAATACAAATGGAAACAACAAAATAGCATTTCACCCACTTGGTGGGGCAGAATGAAAGTGATTTAGCCCCATACAGGTGATAGGGGGCAGAGGTATTCTTGACATTGTCCCAGATAGTAATCAGTACTACTGTTTTTTGAGTAATCCGGTAATTTCGTATTTTAAGCACAAAAGGTCTTTATGAGTTCAGGCTGGTCCTTAATTCACTATGTAACCCAGACTGGCCTCAAACTTGCAGTAATCCTCCTGCCTCAACTTCCTGAGTGCTGGGATTACTGGCTTGCACCACCAGGCCTGGCTTCAACTAATTTCTTAAATCAGGAAGAACCATGCTTCCCTGGATCCTGGTTAAGATTCAGCTGAGGACTGAGGTTTAGCTCAAGTGGTAAAGCGCTTGCCTAGCAGGTGCAAGGCCCTGAGTTCAATCCCCGACACCTCCCAAAAAAACCCAGCTGCACAGGAGGCTGATCCAGTTAATGAAAACGTACCAAATATTTCAAAAAGCAAGACGATTCCGTGCTGATTTATGGCATGAGAAACTAATACTAAGATGTGGTCAATATTATCTGAGTGTATGTAACCAAGAGAAGGAAAACCCGAAGTGGGAGATGGGAAGTTGTTCCTCTTTACAGCCTGCTGGGCTCTAGGGACTAACATGCGCAGAGTCAACTTCCCAGTCACAATTTCTGCTGCTCTTTGTGCTCCCACAGAATGGAGATATGAAGTACCGGGCTCTTTTCAGCGTGAGCATCTTAGTTAGACTTGGTTACAGAGAGATCCTAGGAGCTGGGCGTGGTGGCGCTCACCTGTAATCCCAGCACTTGGGAGACTGAGGCAGGAGGATCGCTGTGAGTTGGAGGGCAGCCTGGGCTACGTAGTGAGCTCAAGGCCAGCCTGAGCCGCATAGCGAGACTCTGTCTTGACTTGAATACACTCAGCACGCTGATTGCTCTGCAAGTCTGCCCTGGGCCAGGCTGTTCTTCCGGTCTGAGCTGGTCTCGCTCATCGGGACAATAACTGGTTTATACAAAGCTTCATTTATGGGGTAAAACTAAGCTGCTAAACCCCGTGTTGGCTGCTGCTGTTGAAATACTGTGCTTTGGGAGTTTAAAAAACAAAGCCAATTCTTTGTGTTAAGGAATTTTTTTACAAAATGAGTTACTCATGGGACTTGTTCGTCTTTCATATTGGTTAATCTTAAAGATTAGAAAGTGAAGGGCAGCTGGAGTATCTACAAAACCGGAAAATGAAACTGGTTTCAGAAGATGTACAAAAACAAAACGTGGGAAGAAGAGCTGATTCTTTTAAACATGCATACACACGCGTGCACACACATGTGCACTCCCCCACCAGACTCCTCTTAGCAAGCATCCGTGTCTGGCCTCCTCACTGCATTGGCCTGTGGCTCACTCTGGCCCACAGGATGTGGCCGGGTGGCTCTGTGCTCGTCAGCGGGTGGACAGGGATGGTCAGCTGGGACAGGTGGGACAGCTGAATGCTCCTCACCTGGTCTCAAGTCCTCCTCTCCAGCACAAGCTCATTTTCCTGGCCGAGGCAGGTGTCCTAAGGAAGGGACGAATATGCAAGTTCTCTTGAGGTTGAAGGAACCCAGGATATGTCATCCCCAAATATGCCTCTATGACATAAAAATTTTGAGCTGAAGGCAATTAAGAAAGCAGCAAATGTCAGAAAAAGCTTTCTTTACCCTTTCCTTTTCTGTCTGTAGCAGCATATTGTGTGTGTGTGTGAGACTGAAGACTGCCAAGGACTTCACACTGAGCTACATCTCCAGCCCTTTTTCTTTTTCATTATTTTTTTTATCTGGAAGTAGGATCTTGCTAAGTCACTGAGTTGTCCAGGTTGGGGTCAAATTTGCAATCCTCCTGCCTCAGCCTCCCAGAGTGGTGGAATTACAGGTGTGGGTCACCACAACTGGCTAGCATATAACTTCTTTACTGGCGATGATTCTAACCCCTTATTAACCCAGAAATGACAGCAAGGGAATCTGCAAACCAATCTTACCACATTCATCTCTTTTCGTAGCTTCACCTGCCACTACTCACTGCCCTTGGATGGCTGCCGCTGCCGCCTTTTGTCCTATCATTTCTCTACAAATTTATTGTCCTTTTTGAAAATGGAACACAAGCCAGACTTCTAGGCCACTTCTTTGTGTTACTTTTCATTCTCCCGTGTGATTTATTGCTACTGAACTACCAAGCTGTTTCTCTCTTGCTAACCTGCCTTTTTGTTAAAGAGCCGCTGCTGCAAAGCCACGATGGGCAAAGGCACAGTCGCGCCTCTGCCCCAGGACCAGGCTCCCCATGCTGCGCTGCTGTGCTCTGTTAGTTGAAGAAGTCCGGCACCGAAGAGTATGGCTACACCTGGGTGTGGTGATGGATGCCTACGATTCCAGCACTTGGGAGGGTGAGGCAGGAGGATTGAGTTCAGTGCCAACCTGGACTACAAGTGTATTCAAGACTGGCCTGGACTACATAAGGAGACCTTATCTCAAAAAAAACCCACTAGCCAACAGAGCACCGCCCACCCTAAAGCCAGGTATCCTGGATAAAATATAAGGTACAGGAAGAAGCTGGTTAGCCCTCTTGCTTGCGTCCCTTGCTTACCTGGCAGCCTTCTGCCTGTCTGCCATGCCACCCTGCTTTGGATCCAGCTGACTGTGGACTGAAACCTCTACAAACTGTAAGCCAAATAAACCTTTCTTCCCCTAACTTTGGGTGTCTAGTATTTTGTCCCAGCAATGAGAGAAAACCTAACTAACACAGCACACAAATAAAAAACAAAGTGGATGGAGACGGCACTGATTGTGGACATCCATACAGCCATCCCCAAACCAACCGAGAGGGCTCCACCCAGCACCAGCCGGGCAGTCTTCAGTGACAGCGCTTTCCAGCAGTGACTGCATCCTTGTGGAGGGACACGCCATATCCCTCAGCAGCACAAGAGTCTGTCTTCCCACGCCCCAGCCTTGGCTTTACTGTCCGCAGTCAGCCAGGCCAGCCTACGCCTTTGTCCTGGGCATCTTCAGGGGTTCGCCCCCAGGTTTTCCTGGAGCCTGCATGTCGGGAGCCTCAGCCTGAGGCTGGTGCTCAGGACCCGGCGTGCAGGGGCTGGGGCTCAGGCTGAGGCTTGCTGGGAGAGCTGCATGTGCAGGGAGCAAGGCAGAGCAGTCATCCCTGCCCTGGCCCCCTGGGAGTCCAAACAGGACAGGTGAGTCACATGGTAAAGCCCACGAATACAGAGGCCATTCACGGCGGCCATCACAGGACCCATGAAGCCAGCAGAAACAGCAGTGGGATGCTGCTGTTGGGCTGCACGATGAGGCCCCACCAAGCCTCCCTGGGCCCCGCCAGGGGTCAGCGTCTCCTTGTTTTCAGCCTCTGGCATCATGGAGCTCTTGCTCAACCCTTTTTACATTTTAAAATTTTTTCAGTAGTACTGGGCACTGAACCTAGGGCCTTCACACTAAGCTAGCTACATCCTGAGCCTTTAAAAATATTTTTTTTAAATTTTAAGCAGGGTCTTACAAAGTTGCTAAATTGCTCACACTGTGGGGTGTAGCTCCCCAGCCTAACTGCAGTGCTGGGATTACAGGCAGCACCACCATGCTCAGCTTTGTTCATCCTTCTGTGCCTGAACACACCACAGTAACTCAGCTCAGCACTGTCAGTTCCTAGGATCCCTCCTCCCCTCGACAGTGAACTCCATCCAGCACAGAGAGGGAGGCAGGCTGAGGGGCAGCATCAGGTCCCCAAATGCCCCAGTCAACTGACTACCACTTCCTTTCAAATTCTGGTACTTGAGCCGGGTTAGAGGGGTGTTGTGCACACCTGTAGTCCCAGCACTCAGGAGGCTGACGCAGGAGGATCGCCATGAGTTCCAGGCCAGCCTGGGCTACATAGTGAGTTCAAAGCCAGCTTGGTATACACAGTGAGACCCTGTCTCAGAACACAAGCAAAAAAGATTCTGGTACTTGAGATGTTTGCAGCCAAATGGTTCTTTGGCCTCTAGGGCTGCGTCGTTGTCCGGGACAAACAAACTGGTCCGTTTTCATCCCTGCCATGGTGTACCTGTCGGGACCTTTGGCATTGAAGCCACTGAGGTGAGTCTGAATCTGAGCCCATATATGAAGCTATGCGACCCAAGTCTTTCCGGTTTGGCCTGAATGTATCTCCCCCCAAGCCATATGTTGAAATCCTAACCCCCAAGGTATGGTGTTAGGAGGCAGGGCCTTTGGAAGGTAATCAGGTGGATCAAGAAGATGGAGTCCTGAGCTGGAGGTGGTGCCGTACACCTGTAATCCCAGCACTCCAGGAGGCTGAGGCAGGAGGGTCACAAATTCAACCCAGCCTGGGAAACTTAGCAACTGAGATCCTGTCTCAAAAAGTCCTTAGTCCAGGAAAAAAAAAAGCGGAGGCCTCATAAATGGAGTTGGTGTCCTCACAAGAGGCCCTAGAAAGCTGCCCTGACCCTTGCACTTGGTGAGGACATAGCTAGAGGGCACCACCTATGAGGAAGTGGCCCCTACCAGGCACTGCCTGCACCCTGACCTCGAACTTCCGGAACTAAATCAGTCCCTGTTGTTTCCAAGTCACCCAGTCTAAGGTGTTTCGTCACAGCAGCCCAAATGGACTAAGGCACTTTTTAAGCTGCAGGGTCCCATTAGTAAACCGAGGGCTTTAGATCCCTTCCACACGCTTATCGTCAGCAGGGACAGACTCAGGATCTATGTGGCCTGATGTTTCTAGAGCTTTAAGGGTCCTCAGATGAGGCGTCCTGAGGCAAAGGCTTCACCGTAAGTGATCTCCGCTCCCTCCACGGAAAGCAGGAGAAAATGCCAGGGCAGCCATTGCCCCACCAGTCCAAGGCCACATGGATGCTGAGACTCGGAAGCCTGTGATCACCAGAATCCCTTCTGGAAACTGATGGTGACAATGACTGGAGGCGGCTGTTACAGTCCCCAGATGGTGTGCGTTCCAGTATGGAGTGCTCTGTGTGGACTCAGTTCAGCTTCCTTGTCTTTCCCAGAGGTTCTGTGAACTTTTTAATTGAGCACCTATTGGCTCTTATCTTCTGCCCTCAGGGCTAAGCCTTCTGTACACCCAGCATCATTTAATGAGCCCCTGGCTGGGTGCTGTGGCTTCTGGCAGGGATCTTACTTTGCTCTCCTCCAGAGCCCTTTGTCCTCTACCTTTCCACCAGTCCAATCAGTTTCACCCACCCTGTGACCTGTCCCACCTGCCTTCCAGGCATGACTCCTGCCGCCGACCTTGCACTCTGCCTCCTGCTAGCCTGGCTTGCTGCCCAGCCCCCCTTTCCTCTTCCTTCCCAGCCTGTCCAGCTGCTCTGGACCCAGGATGGACCACCTCCTGTATCCCCCAACGTGTCTCTAGCCGTGACACCACCTCTCTTCCCTAAAGTGACCGATGTGGGACAAGTCTGCTCTTCTGCTAGGGACAGGTCTCTGCAAGCCCTAGTTATCCTCTTCATCCCACAGCACCCCCAGTGTAAAAATCTCTTCCTCCTTCATCCTCCTCACTGTGGGACTTTGTGAAAGTCCCTTCTCTTTGGAGCTTTGCTTGGTAAACTTTACAGGTTGTAAACTAATCTTTATCACAGGAGTCAATTATTGTGTTTATTTCTGTAAGCAGGATTTTCCCCGTCAAGACAAATCAGAGGTTCATGAAAAGGTTCATCAGAGCTGGGCGCAGTAATGGTGGCCGTGTGGGGCCTGGGAGGTGGGGCTCATGGGAGACCACAGACAGAGGCATCTCTTAGGAGTTCTCCCTGGAGTTGCAGGTGAATATAATCGCCCACCGCTTTGATGGGGCACGGGCGGAATCAAGCCCAGGATTTGAAAGGCGAGGGGGATACACGAATTTGAGGAGCCAGCTCATTGCAGGGCCCTCCACTCCTAGCCAGAGCTGGGACACTTTCTCAGGCCTTGAATGGCGCATAAGAGACGTCAGAGTTAGGGCGACAGAAAAAGTTTGAGTAGGAGCCAAGTTGCTTCTGTGCCCAGAGGAAGTGGGGGCAAGAGTTTGGCATTCCAAGAAGAATGTACCTGATGCGAACCTGGCTCCCCAACAGGACGCAAAGGAAAGCCAAGAATCTGGGGGGAAAGACACGTGGAACTTGGGGGCTCAGCCCTTTCTCGGCACAGGGAGGATTTGCACACTCGGGTCCCCTGCTGTCTGGTGGGCTTTCTCCCGCGCCCCGCCCCACCCTCTGCCTCACACTCTCCTCCCGGGCCAGCACTGGACGCCTCGCTAAGGCCTGGGCTGTGCTTTGGTGGGTGATGCCCATTTGAAGCTGCTCGGGCCTCGGGGCAGCACCAGGTCCAGAGTGAGGTCCCGCTGCTCCTCCTCGGAGAACAGCGGCCGGTAGCGCAGCAGCCGAAGGGCGCTGGCGCACAGCTCCTGGACGCGGCGAATCTTGGCGAAGGGCAGCGCGTGGCGCCAGGCCTGCGACACGTTGAGCGCGTCCCTGGAGGTGATCTTGAAGGCCTCGCGGCGCGCGCCGGGCCCAACCCCGTGCGTGATGTTGAGGATCCAGGACTCAAGCTGCGGCGTGAGGTGCAGGCCGGCGAAGGCGTAGAGCGCTCGGATCTCCGCCAGCGGGTCCCTGGCCAGGTCCTCGAAGCGCACCAGGAGGTAGCGACCCCGCAGGAAGGGCGGCGGCTTGCTCAGCGCGGCCTCGGCGATGCGCACGTGGCTGCGGCACACCTCGCCCACCACGCGCAGGCGCGGGTCGGCCTCCACCCACGTGCCGTTGGTGCCCAGCACGATGCCGTTGTCGCGCGCCAGCGCCTTGGCCGTCTGCTCCCGCGAGCGCAGCACGGCGCGCGGGTCGCGCACCAGGTGCACGATGCGCAGGTTGAGCGCGGGGTCGGTGAGCAGCGGGTAGAGCACCTGCAGGTTGAAGAAGCGCACCTCCTTGAGCACCACGTGGCTGTAGGAGCGGCAGGCCTCCTGCGCCAGGCCGAAGGGCCGCCGCGCGCACAGCGGCTTGCACACCGCCTCGTTGCTGATGGCGTCGCGGCTGAAGGCGCTGCAGGCCGGCGGCGAGCACAGCGCGCGGCTCACCGCCCACTGGAAGAGGTCGGAGAGGTTGCGGCGCCACGGCAGGTAGGCGTCGAAGACGTCCATGTCGCACAGGAACACGGAGCGCACCAGGTCGCGCACCGCCATGTGCAGCGTGGGTGCGCTGCCCCGCGACAGGGCGGCCCACACGTGCCACGCCGGCTCCATCAGGTAGAAGACGTCCGGGTGCTGGCTGAAGAGCTGGCCCACGAACGATGAGCCCGAGCGCCAGGAGGACAGCACCAGCACGTGCACGCGCTCCTTGCCCCTGGCCGGGGACGAGGGTCCCGGCCGCGAGACCAGGAAGAGCAGGAGGCAGGTCTGGGCCAGCAGGAGCGCGGTCACTGCGGAGCTGGAGAGGCGTGGAAGCCGCATGCCGCCGGCCAGGGCCTGCTGGGGGACAGTGCCAAGGTTAGGGGTCCCGCGTCCGACTGCTGTCTGGGCCGGACCACGTGGCCTGACCCGGCCAGACCTCCCAAGACCACAGCCACGGTCTCGGCCAGGCTCACTCCAGGAACGGGAAGTTCAGATTTAGGCCAAGAGGTAGCCTATGTGACAGGAAAAGGCTAGAGTACTGTGGGAAATCGACCTCTTTATCCATCCGTCTATCCGGCCGCCCACCCATCTGCCTATATGGCTTCGAGAGGGAAAACTTTTTATTTTTGTTAGTACATATTTGCAGTACATAAGGATTACATTCATCATGGGGAGTTGGTACCTGTACAAGACACATTTTAATTCTTTTTACATCCCCTTCTCTCCCTTCCTCCTCCCTCCATCTCTTGGTCTCCTCTACAGTTGCAAAAGATCTATCTTCCTGTTTCCTATTACCTATCTTTTCTTTTACTCTTTATTTATGCTTTAGGTTTCTCCAATAAGAGAAACCATGCTATATTTAAGCTTGTGTGTCTGATTTATTTCACTTAGAGGGATTGTTTTGTTTTTTGAGACAGGCTGGCTTTGAGCTCACTAAGTAGCCCAAGCTGGCCTCAAACTCATGGTGATCCTCCTGCCTCAGTCTCTTAGGTCCTGGGATTACAGGTATGTGCCAGCCTGCCCAGCTACAAGTAGGTACACTTTTGAAATGAAAAATAAACAGCTGGGTGTGGTGGTGCATGCCTGTAATCCCAGCAGCTGGGAGGTTGAGGCAGGAGGATTGCTTTGAGTTTGAGGCCAGCCTGGGATACACTGTGAGTTGAAGGCCAGTCTATGCTACAAAGTGAGATCTTGTCTCAAAAAAAGAAAATAAAATAAAGATAAAGGGTGGGGGATATGGCTCAGTGGTAGAGGCCCTAGGTTCAATTCCCAGTAGAAGGGAGAAAAATAAAAATAGACAAAGACCACCAACGGCTGCTATCATCTGTAGGAACTGAAGTGCTGAAGGCAGTCTGGGCTTCAGACAGGGTGTCCTCCAGGAGTGACCAGTTAAGTGAGAGGCAGAGCAGGGATCCCCAGTGGCCGCTCTCCTTCCCTGTGGAGGGTGCTCACTGCCATCCAGGCTGCTTCGAAGGCTGCCACGCCGATCACAAGGCCATGGGAGATACCTGGCTGTTACTCCGGCCAAGAGAGCAGGAGGGAGACTGGGTCAGAGCCCCATAGGAGAGGTGGCCCCACACAAAGAAAGCACCCGCTCTGGGAACAGATTTTCTATACCCCAGACCTGAGCCAGCATTTTCTGGATGGCTGTAAACTGATGAGCTTTCCTGAGGATGGAGGAGAGAGGGCTGGCTCTGAGTTCTAGCACTGCCACTTAGGGGCTATGAGATTGGGATACATGACTTCTCAACAGTTCTTTTTTTTTTTCTTTTTGTGCTGGGGACAGAACTCAGGCCCTTGTGCTTGCAAGGCAAGCACTCTAACCAGTGAGCTAAATCCCCAGCCCCATGACTCATTTTTCAAAAATCTTTTTTTTGAGACAAGGTCTTGCTATGCAGCCCAGGCTGGTCTCAAACTCAGCAGTCCTCCTGCCTCAGCCTCTGAGTGCTGGGATTACAGGTGTGTGGCATCACTTTCTTCCTCAGTAAAGCAAGGATGGCAGCGTTTCAGCTCATAGGGTTTTGTGAAGGATGCTGCTGCAGACACTGGTGAGGAGAGGACTTGATAAAGCATCTTGCACACTTCTAGTCCCGAGCTTTGTCTGGAGGAGAGGAAGCCCTTCCCCATGGAGATCTCTGCCTAGACAAGACATTCAGAGGCCACCTACACTTTAAGCACCTCCCACAACTGCGTCCAGTGAGTGCCCAGCTCTGCACTCTGCCCTCTTTAGTGGATCTTCAGACTGTCACACTTGTCCCACAGGTGGAAGGAACGTCCCGAGGTCCTGGATTTTCCTCCTCTATGTACCTGTCACTCTTGCCATCATCTCCAGGCTGGGTGACTTCACAAGTGAAGGACCTGGACATTTCATTCTTGTTTTCGTAGCCTTTGCTCACTCCCAACACTCTGCCCTATCCATGCCACCACTCAGAGAAGCTGCAGTTGAAATTATAAACAGATCCCTCTCTGCTCCTTCTGCTCATCAGGAGGCCACAGGAGCGGGCAGAGGATGCCCAGCACCTCTGTCACCTGCTGGCTATTGAGCTGCGTCCTGGATCCCATGCACAGTCTTGGAAGACAGAGCGGCGCCCATCTCTGCACACATCACCAACACTCCTGGGCTGCTGGAGGGGTGTTTCCCTGAGAACGGGGCTCCAGGCAAGACAGTGACTCAGTAGCCAGCAGGTGCTCCCTGGTTTAATGTCCACTTGTCCACTCCACGATTCAACTCAGCAGCTGACGGCCTCAGGGCTTTGAGAGGGTTTGTTACCAGTATTCCCAGTGACTCCTACGTGGCAGGAACTGCTATCTGATCCTATCCCTGAAACTCAAGAACTAGGAGGGAGATTGCGACACCGTGCTACACGGGCTGTCTAGGAAAGCCATGTCCTCACTGGGAGATCACCAAGAATGAACCCTGTGTTCCACCTGCAACCCCCTGAGGGTTCGGAGATAGGAAGACCGGTCAGGCGGCCAGCCATTGTGGGAGTAACTTCCACCTTCTGTGGCCTTTATCTTCCTGACGTTCCTAGGAGATGCATTGTCTCTTTCTGTTTTCCTTGCTGTGAAGGAGCTCAGAGACATGAATACGTGGCCAGCAAGGGCCAGTGCAGGAGTTTAAAATACTACAAGGGCCAAGGCTGGGGAGGTAGCCCACGGGTCAGGCGCTTACGTAGTATGTAGTGTGAGGCCCTGAGTCTGATGATTCCCAGTTCTGCACAACAAATGAAGAAAACCAATAGCCAGATTTCCAGCATCAGCTCTGGGGTAGGTCCTACTCCTACGCCTTCCCATCCCAGAAATCCTATCTCCTTCCCCTATAAATTCTTTGTCCTCTTTTGATTCTTTGTTTGTTTTTTGGGACAGAGTCTCGCTACATAGCCCAGGCTGGCCTCGAATTTGTGGTGATTCTCCTGCCACAGCCTTCCAGAGTGCTGGGACTAGAGGCGTGCTGCATTGCCCAGTTTAAGTGTACCTAGTTTAAAAAGCCAAGTGGGGATTAGGGATTTAGCTCAAAGTGGTAGGGCGCTTGCCTAGCAAGCGCATAGGCCCCGAGTACAATCCCCAGCATGTTCCCCACAAAAAGTCAAGTAATCGACATTAATCTCTTGTGTACTGTGGATTAAATCTACACCTTCACATTGGATTACATACCCCAATTGTTTTTTTTCTTTCAGCACTGAGATTGACCCCCAGGTATTTACACTGAGCTATATCCCATCCTTCTTTAAAATTTTCTTTTAAAAAAAATTTTTTTTTCTTAAGACAGGGTCTCACTAAGTTGCCCAAACTGGGCTGAAATTTGTGATCCTTTAGCCTTAGCCTTAGAGTGCTGATATCACAGGTATGTGCCACCTGGATAAGTGATTTTCTTGCTCTAGAATTCTCCATCCCAGAGGCAAGTGCTTTCAAATTTGTTAGATATTTCTTTTGCTAATTTTTCTATTTCTAAAAAAAATAGAAAAAAGCTTAAATTGTTACTGGTACAATTTATGGCATTTAAAAAAATGACTGACAGTAATGAAAAATAAGTATCTTCCATATACACACCAAAAAGAGAGGTACAGACATACTTTTCTTCACTCAAAAGCTTCCTAATTTTTGGTTAAGTCAATATTCAAAATTTACAGTTTATGAGGGGCTGGGGATTTAGCTCAGTGATAGAACGCTTGCCTAGCACATGCAGGGCCCTGAGTTTGATCCCCAGCACCTCCCAAAATTTTTTACAGTACATGATTGTGTAAAACAATTTACAACTGAAACACATGATGAACTTTTAAGTACATTTCCTCTGTCATAAAATGATTTCCATGGGGTTAAACTGCCTGAGATACTAAAATTTTAAGACAGTATGAAAAATAAAATTGAGGAAATACAGAAAGTAAAATGAAAGTTGGGCATGGTGGTGCACACCTGTACTCCCAGCTCCTTGGGAGGCTGAGGCAGGAGAATTGCAAGTTGAAGGCCAGCCCGGGCAATTTAGTGAGACCCTGACTCAAAAACATATAAAAGAGGGCTGGGGATTTAGCTCAGTGGTAGAGAACCTGTGGGAACACTGGGTTCAGTACTCCTTTGGCCCCCTCATATGAGGAGAAAAAAATGAAAGTACAGAAAAGGGCTGGGGATTTAGCTCAGCGGTTAAAGTGCTTGCCTTGCAAGCATAAGGCCCCCAGTTCGATCCCCAGCTCCAAAAAAAGAAAGTACAGAAAAAAGATTAAGTGATGGATAAAATATGGAAAATAAATCAAGGTGTGGTGACACATGCCTATAAATCCAGCACAGGGGAGGCTGAGGCAGGAGGACTGCCACAAATTCAAGGCGAGCTCGAACTACAGTGAGACCCTATCTCAAAAAAAAAAAAAGAAAAGAAAAGAAAAGAAGTTTAATTCAGGAGGTCTAATGCAGAGGGTCTCTATCTTGACAGAGCTGACAACCTAGCTGGGGACATTAAACACACCCCCACGTGATGATCAGAGGACTTGGTGGTGGTCCCAGTGAATGGCCCAGACATCCAATGGATGAGGGTCCTGGCCGCCTGGTGTGCCGACTTCTCTCCTGGAGTCTGGCAGACCCATGCCCCAGCCCATCCTGCGCAGTTCCCGCAGAGCTGCCTGAACCACACATTGCCTCAGGCCCCTCTGCCCAGCTCCCTCCATTTCCCATAACTCCCACCCAGCAGCCTTGGAGTCAGATGGACGCCCAGGACCAAGGCGCCAGCCACCTGCCCTACCTGCCCTGTTACCCTTGGCCTCCACATCCTGCCTGATGCAACTTGGGGACGGGCTTGTGGTTCTCTGCAGGCGAGCGTGTGGTCTCAGGTGTCCGGTAGGGCTGGGCACTGCACAGGTGCACTGGACACGACTGTACCTGCTCAGCACCTGTCCCCCTTCCAAAGCAGCTCTGTGTGCCTCCCCGGGGAAGCACCTCGCACCCACTCAAAGTGGTCATGCTTTGGGAGGTTGCTAAGCATCAGGGGTCCCAAGACCCAACTGCAGAATCCACATGCTCTACCCTGTGACCCATACGGAACTGCTGGTTTGGGGATGGGACACCCACAAACATGTCAGAGAAATTTCCTGGATCTGAGGGGAGGGAAGAAACCACCTGGGGATAAAGTCCACATAAAAGCGAACCAGAGAGAAATCACAAGAAAGGTGACAGCATTTTCTAAGCGTCTGGGGCCAGCTGTGCAAGATGCACCCTGGACTTCTCAGTTGGGGAAAGCATTCTGTTTTTACTTAAACCAGAATGAGGTGAGTTCCGGTCACACCAGGAGCTCTCACTGGCTGGGAGATCCCCTTGGAGGGTGAGTGGGGGCAGAGCCGGAGGGAGCTCGGGCAGAGCTCTGGACACAGGCGGGGCTGTTTCTTAGCTAACTACACAAGTGTGTCCAATTTGTGACCATTTATCGAACTGTACTTTATAATGTGCACTCTTTTCTTTCCTTCTTGGTGTGGTATTGTGGGTTGAACCCACGGAGCACTGAGCTACATCCCAGTCCTTTTAAAATTTCATTTTGAGACAGGATCTCACTAAATCACTCACACTGGGACTCCTCCTGCCTCAGCCTGCTGGGTAGTTGGGAGTGCAGGTGTGTGCTACTGTGCCCAGCAGTCTGTGTTTTTTTTCTAATATATGTCATACTTCAGTACAAAATTAGGAATCTTGAGTAAGACAGTAAGTATCATGTCAGAAAATATCCTAAAGAACCATGTGTGGTGGTGCATGCCTGTAATCCCACCACTTGGGAGGCTGAGGCAGGAGGATCACTGTGAGTTTGAGGCCAGCCTGAACTACATAGTGAGACCTGCCTCAAAAAACAAAGTAAAACAAAACAAATATCCTAAAGACCAAATGAGTAGATGATGTCAATAAATACTTGCTAAACAAACACATATTTGGAGAATTGAAATCAGGTACTCTGTGACCAAACCCAAAGGGAGAAATTAGTTCCCCACTTCTTCCTTCCTTCTCCTGAGTACCTTAACATGTCCCCAGTGTCTTAAACCACCGGTGATACAAATGGATCTAATTACTCTTTTTTTGGTGTTGGGGATCAAACTCTGGGCCTTGTACTTGCTAGGCAAGCACTGTAACCACTGAGCTAAATCTCCAGCAACTCTAATTACTCTTATTGATCCTTTTTTTTTTCAATTTTTTGAGACAGGGTCTCGCTATGTAGTTCAGGCTGGCTTCGAACTCACTATGTAACACAGGCTGGGCTCAAACACATGGTGATTCTCCTGCCTCAGCCTTATCAAGTGCTGGGATCACAGGTGTGCCCCACCACACCAGGTATTAATGTTATTAATAACAAGATGTCTGACTAGACAGTCATGCATGTATCACTGGTGGTTCAAGCTGCAGGCAGCAAGACGTAGGAATCATGGCTCCGTGATGAATGTGCTAATGATCTCCCAAACATCCCTCACCATTCTTGGCTGGAGAGCAGTACAGAGGCACTACTTACTGCCCTGCTGGTTCACTGTCAGGGGCCAGGTCTCAGCCCCGAGCCCCGGCCATGGCCAGCACCCACTCCCACCCAGCCCCGCCTGCCCTGTAGGTCCTGTCCCCAGGCTGCCCCAGTCCTGGGTGGAAAGGAAGAGAGGGAAATGTGACTCAAACTACAAATCCCAAGATTCCTCTAGGTCTGGTGTCCGCTGGAAGCCACTCAGCTCAGGAATCCCAAAGGGTTCTGCACAGGAGCCAGCAAACCAGAAGTGGAGACACAGGGGAGAAAACGGCTCCGATAGAGCCCTGTGCGTTTGTTATGGAGAAGCATGAAAAGGAGGGAAAGAAAGGGGCGGAGAGAAAAGGAAAAGGAGAGAAGAAATAAAGCAGTGAGGGAAGCAAGGAGGAAGACAGATGCTCATGGCAGGGCAAGAAATACAGCTTTACATGGTAGCACAGGCCTGTAATCCCAGTGCTTTGGGAGGCTGAGGCAGGAGAATTGTAAGCTCAAGGTCAGCCTGGGCAACTTAGTGATTTAGTGAGACTGTGTCTCTAAATATAAAATTAAAAAAGGGCTGCGTATGTAGCTCAGTGTGAAGGCCCTTGCTTCAATCCTCAGCACGCCATCCAGTGGGCAAAGGATGGGTGAAGCTATTTCTCCAAAGATACACAAATGGCCAATGAGTCCATGAAAAGATGTTCAGTGTTTTTAGTCATTAGGGAAATGTGAGTCAAAACACACTGACATACCACGTCCATCCACTAGGACTATCCACTAGGATGGGTGTGAGGAAAAAGGGAGGCCACTGGGCGGCGGGGCAGCAGCTCAGTGCCGGTGCACTTCCTGGGCATGCTCAGGGCTCTGGGTGCAGCCCACAGCTGGAGAGAGGGATGAGGGTGGGGGCAGAAAGGGAGGGAAGGAGGAAGAAAAGAGAAATTTAAAGACTTGCAAGTGTTAGAGAAAGAGGAGAAACTGGAGGCCTCACACACTACTAGTGGGGCTGCAAAACAGAGTGGCCGCTATGGAAAACAGCCTGGCATTCCTCAAAAGACTAAACACAGAGCTACGATGTGAGGTAGCAATTCTAGTCCTCGCTGTACACCCAAGAAAACTGAAAGCGTATGTCCACACAGAAGCTTGTCCATGGCTTTTCACAGCAGCATTATTTGTAATAGCATCGAAGTGGAAACATCCCAAATGCTCATCAGCTGATGAATGGAAAAATAAAATGTGGCACTACACGCCACACAACAGAATATTCTCTGGCAATAAAAAGGAATGAAATAAAAAAAAAGAAAAAGGAATGAAATAGTGATGCAGATAAAAGTCACTGTGGATGAAATTTATGGCGATTGATGTACAATGCAGAGTATGTTATAAACCAATGAACTGTACACTTAACTTCACATTGTTAAAAACCAATGACCTTTAAAGTATGAGAATTATACCTTAATAAAACTATTATTTTTTAGTCAGGCATGGTGGCACACCCCTGTAATCCCAGCACTCAGGAGGCTAGCCACAAGTTTGAGGCCATCTGGGCTACATAGTGAGACCCTGTCTCAAGAAGCAAAAACAAATAAAGTTATTTTAAAAAATACACAAGCACATAGAGAAAGAAGTGTGGAAGGATATACCCTGAATGTTAGTGTTTATTTTTCCACAGCCAGGTTCCATGTATTTCTTTTCTTTTTTCTTTTTTTTTTTTTTTGGTGCGGAGGATCGAACTCAGGGCATTTCACTTACTAGGCAAGTGCTCTACCACTGAGTTTAATTTCCAACCTGGTATCTCCTTTCCTTATGAGTGCATCGCTCCATCCTTCTAATCGTCTGTAACAGACTTTTATTACCTGGTAACCATAGGTTGGTTATTTTTGGTTGGTTAAAGGAGTGGTGGGCAAACCTGTAACTCCAGCTACCCGGGAGGCTGAGGCAGGTAAGTGACAAACACAAGGCGATCCTGGGCAACTTAGCAAGACCCTGTCTCCAAAATAAAATAAAAAAGGGCCGGGAGCCAGGCATGGTGGCACATGCCAGTAATCCCAGCACTCTGAGAGGCTGAGGGAGGAGGACTGCAAGGTCAGCCCAGTCCAGGCAACTTAGACTCTGTCTGAAAATTTAAAAAGGGTTTGGGGATGTAGCTCAGTGGTAGAACATTGGTCTAGCATGCAGGAGGCCCTGGGTTCAAATCCCGGCATTGAAAAAGAAACGGGGGCAGCGTTCTTCGCAGGGAGGGAGAGGCACCCTCAAATCCATCTTCCAGCTGAACTGCCTCAGGCTCAGGACTGTGGCTGGGCCAGGCAGGGGCAGGAGTCACCCGCTGTCTCTGCCAGTGCTGATGTAGGTCTGCCTTGAGGATCTAATGGGCAGTGAATTCAAATCAGCCTGGCAAGGGAGCCTGAGGACACCCTGGCTCACAGCCACCAGGGTGTTTGGGAGCAGACACCAACACGTGAGCCCCTTTCCCTGCTCAGGCCCTGGGGATTCTGGTGAGGAAAAACAGTTGTTTTCTCCTCCACTCTCGACCACTATCACTTCAGGGGGCATTAGTGATTCCAGAAACTATGGGGGTTTCTCCCCACTAGCAGGCAAGTGATTGGTTCTGCAGCAGACACTGACTGGATGTCCCTTATCAATTCTGCCACCTTCTCCCTGGAGATGGCACCAGGTCCCACAGGTTGAGTGCTTAGTTCCCAAGGATGTCCCCCACGCCACTTACAAGCCCCAGGTTGATTTACTAACCAACCACTAAAAATTGAGCTTCCCATGATCCTCTTCTTTAATTAATCTGCCTGAACAGCCCATAGGACTCAAACACCTTTGCTGGTTTACTACAAAGGACACGGATGAAGAGCTGGGGTACGAGGGAAGGGGTATGGGGCTTCATGTCCTCTCTGGGGTGCTACCTCTCAGGAGACTTCCTGTGCTTGTCCCTTTCTGCAGACTTCACTGCACATCTAGTGCTAAGAGACAGGAGGGGAAACCCAGCGAGGCCTGTCTGTTTAGATTCTTCTAGGCCTCTGTGTGTAGCATTCCTTCCCCGAGGACACAGGGCAGGACCCCTTCGGGAAGAGGGGTGTTAGAGTCTGTCAGATAAACGAAGTCTAACTGTTTTATTACAGCCAGCAGCAGATCCAAGGTACTGAGAAAACGAATGTTTCCATGATCTGCCTCAGGGAAGAGAAATTCTAGCTTCTGTGACCTGCTGGGGGAAGATTTATAAACCAGAAACAAAGAAGAAAACCGAAAAATATATATCCTAATATCACAGGGATTTTCAAAGGGCACTTTCCACTGTGCTGAATTTGGTATGTCATAGACTCTTACAGCTTAACATTCTCGGTCCTGGGCTGGGGATTTAGCTCAGTGGTTAGAGTGCTTGCCTAGCAAGCACAAGACCCTGAGTTCGATCCCCAGCAATCCGCCCCCCCAAAAAAAATTCTCGGTCCCTACTTCTCAGTAGCAACACACACAGGACCTGGGGTAGGGACTATGCGTTTAGCACCTTCCCGTGGTGCCCTGGGTACTGACAGAGCTCTCACACTACAGGGATAATCCAGAATCTTCTCTGCTTTATCTTATTAACTGCTTACTTCAATTGTATTTTAAAAGAAAATCACTCTTAAAGTCACTGACATAGAAAGAAAAAGGAAGAGATTATTTTAGAAGAAAACAACTCAAAACACAGAACTACCAAGTATTAGGTGCAGATGTTGTCTGGATTCTGACTCGAACAAACCAAAGCATGAGGGTATTTTAGAGATAACTGGAGAAATTTCAGTGCAGACTGGTATCAGGTGGTATTGAATGCTAGTATCACTACCTGGAATACTGTCGTCCTTGATTTTCTGTAACTATATCCATCTATGAGTTTAGAAGCAGGACCTGTCTGTCTCATTAGAGAGACTAGGTATAGCATAGTGGTTAAGGGCACAAACCCCATTTGATTATTTACTGTGTGATCGTAGGCAAGTTGCTTAATAAACCTATGAGGAAAGATAACCCAATTTATAGGCTTGATTTGAAGACTGAGATAATATTTGTAGTAAATCACTTAGAACAAAGCCTGGCACATACTGGTATACTTGTAAGTCATTGGATCAGAACCTTCTGGTTATAGTGTATGGTTCTACAGGCAAGTCTGTGCGGAAAGAAAACCCTAGAGCACGGGCCTGCCGGGGTTTGCCGGCCCTACTGCCTTAGGAGCAGAAGGTGCCAAGCACATACAAGCAGAAGACAATGGGAAATGACAGCCTGCCCGGATTCAAATCCTGTCTCCACTGCTAGTGTGGTGTGTGAATTGGAGCCAGTCACTCAATCTCGCTGGGCTTCGGTTTTACCTTCTGGTAAAATGGGGCTGCAACAGCACCCACATCAGGCCAGGGAGGCCCAAAATCAGGGCCCCCACGGTCTATTCTTCCAAGTAGCCCTGGAAGGTGACTCACTCTCATTTAATGGCTTCAGGGACCCCAAACCCTTCTTCAGGCTGGGCTTGAACTATGTAGTCCAGGCTGGCCTCGAACTCGTAGAGATACTCCTGCCTCAGCTTCCTGAGTCCTAGGGCAACAAGTGTGCACCACCATGCCCCAGTTCCCATTCTTACACATGGGATCTTTTTGTATTAAACTGGAATCTTGACTTTCTTGCATCCGATTTAAGAGGACAGAGAAAGTAGAGTCAACACACACCGAGGCCCAGAGAAGGCTCAACCCCAGTTGCCAAAGGTCACACAACCAGGTGGCTGACAGGACACAAATTCATTCGGGTCTGGTTCCAGAATTCACTCATCAAACTACCTTTCCTTAAACGTTCTGTAGGAAAATCCCTTGGGAGCTTTGGAAAGCCACGCCTTTTGAAAAGTGAAGTTTCTAGAGACAGGGATCCCACGACCCCGAAGCCCCAGAGAGACGCCTCCACGTCGCGCAGGGAGCGTCACGCTCGCCTCTCTCTGCAGACCCCGCGTCGGGCTGCGGGATCGGGGAGCCTCCCCGTGCGCGCGGGCGGGACCCCGCGTGGAACCCCGGAGCTCGGCGCCTCTGCCGGGGACCTGGGAGCTCCGCTCCGCCTTGGTCCTGGGCTCCCACGACTCATCAAGGGCACCGGTGGCACCGCGGCCGCGCGTAAACACCAAGACCCCGGGCGGAGGGAGCCCGGGACGGAGGCGCCGTCGGGACGCCCTCGGGGCGCTCTCCCGGCCCCCGCCCGCCACGCCCGCTCTACCTGCGCGCTCCCCGCCGGCTGTCCGCTCGGGCGCACACACGCGGCCCCCTCCGACGTGGCTGCGGTCCCCGGCGCCGCGGGAGCCGCCGCGGGCAGGAAGGCGCGGCTCGGGCCGGCTCCGCTCCCTGCCGGCCCGCGGCGGGGCCACGCCTCGGGGGAGGGGCGGCGGGCGGGCGCCGGGGTCCCCGGGAGGGAGCGCAGGTGGGTGCGGGCTGGGGCCGGCCTGTCCCCGCGAGCTGACCACCGGCTGTCCCCGCCTTCGGGCCCCAGAGGAGACGCGCTGCCGCGAGCACAAAAGGCCCTTGTGCAGAGCATCGAGGCTCTGTCTTGCCCCTCCCCGCCCGTGGTGGCATCCCCGCCGCGCAGAGACTTGGATCCCCGCCGCTTCCCGAGCTTCCAGCCTCCCGCCGATCAGGTGCTCTCGGGAGCAGGGCCGCAGCTGTCTCCCTCCGCGTCCCCTCGGCGCTGGCACCCACCCAGAGGCGTAGGCTTGCAGGTAGGTCCGGATAAATACAGGACACGATTCAATAAATAAAACAGCAAATTTCCTCCCCTGACAAACAACAGGGCGAAAGGCAGGCATGTGAAGAGGATGGAGTTTGTAATCCGGCTGGGATCCGAAACTCTCCGCTGCCGGGAGTGAAAATGAGTGGAGTCTTTTACTGAATGTGGTTTGGCCAGATGAATTAAAATCTTTAACTATGGGGTGTGGTGTGGTAACTCAGGCCTGTAATCCCAGCACTCTGGGAGGCTGAGGCAGGAGGATTGCAAATTAGAGCCCAGCCTGGGCAATTTAGCTACTTAACTCGATCATATCTCAAAATAAAAACAAATTTAAAAGGGTTGGGGATGTAGCCCACTGTGAAGGCCTTGAGTTCAATTCCCGGTATCGCCAAAAATAAAAATAAAAATCCAAATATGAAGAGGAAGAGAGGAGGGGGAGCGGAAAGAGGGGAGAGGGGAAAGAAGCAGAAGAGAGAGCTTTATTAAACTTGCAAGATGGAACCTCAGTGGGCATCAGCAGCCTCGCCTGACCCAAACAGAAACTGGACTAATCATTTGACAAAATTAGGAACCCCCCCATACTAAATAATTATGTCAAACCCTGACTCAGTTCTGGGTTATAACTCAGATGGTGCAATCCTGTTTTTCTCACCTTCTTTCCTCTTGCAACTCCGCCGTGTGGTTTAGGTTCAGAGGCTACCAACATCTGATCTGAAAATAATTTGACACTCACCAGACACAGCTGTAACTTTCCAGGCTGCGGCTTCCACATGCTTTGTGGATTCCACTGAAAACTCACATTTACTTGGGGCTGGACCAGGGGACCTGTGCCAAGGAGCTAACAAAAGCTCCAAGGTCCTTGGGCAGTGCCTTGGCAGGGCCAGGCTGCTGGTGAGTAACCTGGAGAAGTGTGCGCAGCCTTTGCCCTCCCATTTCCCCTCTTTCCAAGCTCTTGCCCTCTAAAAAAGAGAACAGACAACCTTCTATTTTGGACATTTTAATTAGAAAGTTATAAAACACTATGAGTTCTCCATACAAAATTTGCATCAGAATAATAAAATGTAGAACAGATGTTTGTCTTTAGCCATTTTCCATATCTCATTTTTAATCTCATTATCTTTCAGACATTTAAACCAGAAACTAGTTTTCATTTAAATCTCAAGAAAAAAATGAAGGGATCTAAACATCCCTAAATACTAAAAGTCAGAGGAACTAGTGTAAGGGAATTTTTCTGCTTTAGTATTTCAAGGTATTCTACATCTTTTATTTTGGTGCCAGGTGTGCTGGCACACACCTGTAATTCCAGCACTCAGGAGGCTGAGGCAGGAGGCAAGTTTGAGGCCAGCCTGGGCTACATAGTGAGACCTTGCCTCAGAAAACCAAAAAACAAAACTAAACTCTTATTTTGGTTACCTTGAAAGGAAAGGTGCTTTGGAAATAAAAATTGAATCCCCAAGGTAAACAGAGGCACACACTGAAGGGTGTTTCCCGGCGGGCAGGAGGCACGGATCACAGAGGATATGCCTCCCCCGTGCTGGTGACATGCTAGGGGTCGTAGAGCAGGCCCATCTGGGATTTGAGGAGGCTGCACACTTGCCCAGAGTGGGAATGGGCTGAATACCCATCCGATGTCTTCCGTGTGCAACAGAGGCAGAGGCCCTTTCTAGCGGCCTCTTACCTACAGACACTTGCGCAGCCAAGAGGGTCGTCTGGTTGCTGGACTGCTTGTCTTCCTCCATGCCCCGCCCAGCAGCCTCTTCAGTCCCTCTCGCTCGTGTCCGCCCCAAAGCTGCCCCTCTGCTGGGCACCCTGTTCCTAGTCAAGCGAAGAGCAAGTATTTGGGCTTCGAGGGAGCCCTCCAAATAAACCGCGTGGCTGGCGGGCCGGGGAGCTAACACAACAAGGGCTCCTCTGTCACCCACATCCTCTCAGGAACGGGGAGGGCTGCCGAGAGGGGGTGGCAAGTGTCCAGGCTTTTGGGTGAGGGCCAGAGAGAAAGAACCTGTTGTTACAACCCTCACACCCCCCCCACCGACGCTGAGGGACTGAGTGAAACAGTGCTTCTGACTCAGCCTGCCGCGTCGGGGTGCAGACACAGGGTGAGAGGCAGGGCGCAGAGCCAGCCACCGCGGGGCGGGCACAGACACCGTCTGTGGGGCTGAGGCAGGTGGATGGTTCTGGTGTCCTCACCCCCTCCCGAATGGGTTTGCAGCGCTTGCTCTTAGCCCTGCTGGCTAAAGGATTCAAAGCTCTGAGCCGGAACTGTAGATCCCCAGGAGTAGAAATTGCTCGGGATTTGTATATTCATCAGGAGAGGCCTGAGAAGAGTCAAAGTGGATTACAACAGGGAGAAGAGATGCCCAGTGCTTACAGTTCAGAACAGCAACCATGGACTGACTGGAAGGTTCTCTTGAAATTCAAGGATAGGCTGGGGATTTAGCTCAGCGGTTAAAGTGCTTGCCCAGCAAGCGCAAGCCCCTGAGTTCGATTCCCAGCACCAAAAAAATAAAGAAATTCAAAAAAATAAGAAATTGCTTGCAAGGCAAGCAAGCAAACACACAAAAACAACAAATTATAGCCTACGGGAGCCCTCTGACCTTCCAAACACAAACCGGTGCCTGATGACTTTTGCCAGCGCTTCGCAGATATGGTTGGTGTAGAGCAAAAGTGGAAAGCGCCATCTCTGAGGGGAAAACCGCACAAGCCCGCAGGTGTCCCCAGCTCTCTGCACGCAGCAGCAGCAGGGGGGTGTCCAGGCCTGCTGAGTCCTCAGAAATGGCCTTCTCAGGATAAGTGCTCCTTGTACACATCTCCCTGAGACACAGCAGTCACAGGGATCGTGGTCACCACTTGATTCTGAAACACGAATATTTTGATTCTCTCAAACACCCAGAGGAAGATGAGCAGGATGCTGACATACTGAATCCAGGCAAACTTGATCATTTCCCAGAATCCTGGCTGGTAAGTAGGGATGGTTAAGAAGAAAAGTTACACCAAGCTTTAGATCAGGTCAGGTCAGGCAGGAAATGGCAAGAATGTTTCAAATACTCTAAGATAAAAAGGATAATCAAGATTATTCCGGCATAAATATGGATGACCCTGACCTAGAATTGCTCAGGAGGAAATACGGACAGGAAATGAATTTCTTTCCTGTAATGAACAGCAGACAGCCACAGTCATTCATGTGGGGCTACAGTGCGGTAGCTACTTCCAGCATAAGGCTGCTCACATCTGCTCCTGCTCAGGACCCCTGGGGAGCCCTTCCCTCCTTTGGGGAAACTGAGTCACCATTGGTTCTCTATCAGAAAGGATATGAAATGACTTCCACGGGGTATCGGATGACAGCATTGATCACGAATGGGGCTTCCGCCGCCCTGCCTACCAGCCAGATGGGGTTGGGGTCATCCAGGATGGTGGTTACTGCAACACAATCATGAATCATTAATCCAGGTGACCCCGTGGCAAAGAAAAACTGAGAAACACTGAGGGCTAGGTATAAGTAGTCTTTGATTGGGGGAGTGGTATATTCTGCACTTTGGAGTTGAAAGAAACAAAAGGGAAAAGAAACTCCAGGTGAAAAGTTGGCCGTGTTATTAAAATATTTGCCAAAACTTGGAAACAGCCTAAGTGTTCTACAACTGCTGCATAACTAACTGAAGGAATACCACACTGCCAGTAAAAATAATATCATCACTTTTTAGCAGCACAGAGGAAAAAATTATGTAATGAGATAATTAGATAAATATGAATAATTTTGGTCCCAAAGTGCTGCTATATTATAACAGCTGTATGAAAAAATCTAGATATGAATAAAGAGTGAATGAAATAAAGAGGGAAAAATTGATTTGCAGGCTAATGATTTTTAGTTTTGTTTTAAAAGTTCAATCACTGGAACACTGCTGTTCTTTTGTATAAAATTAGGAAAAGGCTGGGCATGGTGGTGCATGCTTGTAATCCTAGCAATGGGAGGCTGAGGCAGGAGGATCACGACCCTGAATTTGAGGCTAACCTGGACTCTAGAGTGAGTTCAAGGACAGCCTGAACGACATAGGTTCTGTCTCAAAACAAAACAAAAACAAGATAGGGAAGAAGTACAGCAATGGCAGCCCTCATTACGTGTGAAATGTCTGTGTGTCGTGCCCATGGTGTCTGGTTGCCAAGTAACCCTTTCAGTGCCTTTGGACGAGATGGGCACACTCAGGGTGGTGTGGCTGTAGACTGGACACCCTCAGAGAAAACCTCAGGCCCCTGCCAGCTCAGCCCAGCGCACTGGGTCATGCACGAGGCTGGCTGGGCCTCGCACTGTACAGCCCGGACACTGCGCCTGCAGTCAGAACCACGCGCGCTCTGTTTTCCAGCGGGCTGCTAACGTGGGGTGACTCACTTCCTGTTTCTATGTGAAAAGTGAAGATAGCAAATTGTCTTTGGCTTCTGTTACAGGTACAGTATGGGGAATAAGTCAATTAGGCTTATGTAGATGTTTAAAAAAATCAAAAAGAATAAGTCTGTCAAGCCAGTGGTGGGCAAAATGGGGCAAGTAATCAGTACGCTGCCGGGTCCCTGCAGTGCCGAAAGGAGGACGCGAGTGGGCCTGAAGAGGACAGCAAAAAGGACCAATCCTGACAAGCGCGTTTACATCTCATCACCGAGCCTTCGCTGGCTCTGAGACTGTCATGATGACAAGGGTTCTCTGTTTCCACTGCCCCCAGACCTACCTGCAGCAGCCGACGGCCCCTGCCCGCCCCTTACCGTTCCTCTCCTGGTAGGCAGCCACAATGCGGGTGAGGTCATAGTCGTAGGCAAAAGGGCTGGTCCAGTTGATCACAGACACCTGGGACACAGCAGGAGGTGGTGGGTGAGCATGGAGATCCAGCCCCTCCTTCCCCCCACTTCTGTCTCAGAACTAGGGTGACGATGTACAGCATGTGAGCGTTTTCAACTTTAAACTGAGGCAGAAACCAAACACAGCAGGAATTTATCTTTAGGAGTCACACGGCCGCAGAGGTAAATCCGTGTGAGGGATGCCAGAGGAAGGGGGGAAACCTATTTGATAAAGAGGGTCGGGGCAGGACCTTACTCACGGACCGGAATGAGTGGCCCAGTAAGCTACGCGGATACCTGGCAGAGGGAACAGGAGGCCCTGAGGAGCTGTGTGTGAGTTCCAAGAACAGCCACAAGGCCAGGGTGGCCAGAACACAGATGGGGGCAGGGCTGGACAAATGGCTAGAGAACTGTGAAAGGACAAGCCTAGGTACCTTGGGAGGTGGTGGGAATCGTGAAACAAGATTTGTGTAAACCTTTTCTTCCCCTTTAAAATGGGCTGGTCTCAAGTGATCCTCCTGCTTCATCCTCCTGAGGGCCAGCACCACAGTTTCCACTACTGCACCCAGCTGTAAACTTCCTAGTTCAGGGCTGGCATCTCTTACATGTTCAATAAATGGTGGCCAATATTATTTTTAAAATGTTTTACATGAACGTTTTACATGATCGCCCAGAAAGCAATGAGTGATTTAGTTTGTCAGTAAAGACCTTTTGTTCTCTCTCTGCATAGGTGTAAACACAGGTGTGCTTTCTCCACATCTTGAAAAAATTCACAGCAAGAACTCCTCAGGAGTCTCTGTCTGTGATACCCACAGGGAAATGCCATTTCCCACTTTCATGTCTCCCTCTTTAGAGAAGGTGCTAAACAGCCAGACAGTGGCGCTGGACCCAGAACCCTTACGTTGTACCGGACGTCTAGGCCACTGTAGCTTAGTGGCTGCTTCTGCTGCAGTCTCAGGTCTCCATTCACATACACCTGGGAGCCTGGCACCGCGAAGGAGGACTGGAGAAAGGCCATGCTCTGCATCGCGAACGTTGACATCCTCTGAAATTATTAGGAGGAGACAAGACCAACTGTCATCAGATCTGAGGGGCTCTGGGCTCAAGAGTCACCTGTCAGTGGCTGAAGCTGACATCCAGGTCAGTTCTAGGGGAAGCGCCTCTGCCAGGACCCTCTGGGCTATTTCTCACCCATGTACATGAATGGGACCCCAATGAAGAACATTCCATTTACCTATGTCAAGCCTAGGACACCTGGGACATTGTGGGTCTTCCTAGAAAGCAGAAGGCAGGGTGCTGTTCTATTAAAAGGCCAAGGGACGGGCACGGGGGTCCCTAAGGTCTGACTCACGTGCAGCTGGTAAGAGAAGGTCAGGATGAGCTGCACACCGAGGATGTGCTCCGTGGGCTGCAGGGGAAGCTCCAGTCTAAAGTGCAGCACATCCGTTTTCCCATCCTGGTTCTTGTCTTCTTCTCTGCTCTAGGAACCCAAAGAGAGCCGGTGGCCCTGGTCTTTAATGAGTCTGGGAGGGGGCCACATCACTGCTGCACGTATACAGTGACCCACTGACCTGCCGTGTGCAGGCCTCATCTCCATCGTTGAAAGAAAGACATGAAAGGTGCGTGTCCATCAGTACTGGGAAAGCACTTTGTACTCGGGCCACACAGAGGCGAACAGAATGGGAATTTGAAGTGGCAATAACAACAATCAATATCTGTCTCATGTTGATACTGATGTTGAAGTTGGTTTTTTTGTTTGTCTGAGGTACTAACCTTGCGGCTCGAGTGTGCTTTGCACTTGCTCAACCACTAGGCTGTACCCCTACCCCAGGCCAACATTTTAAAATAGACAAGCAAGAACAAAACAAAATCCTAATTCTAAAAATGAAAAACCAAAAAAACCCCCCAAAGACCCCCTAATTCTCGTCATTATGCATTTGCCAAACATAAGAGAAAATCACCAAGCTCTATTTAAGTCACAATTGTCTTTGCTTTGGATTCTTGAGGTAGGACCATCTATTTCATCATTCATGTCAGGACTTTAAGCCTTATGCATCTTTTAATACCAATCAATAAAATTAAAAAGGAAGCCCAGCAAAACCAGCATAGAATCAAGACCACACATATTTTATATATCATGGACATGAAAGTGAAGAAAACCTATAAAAATCTGAGGAAGGCAAAAGCTAAATCACAGGTCATAAATCATAGGTAAGCAGTTAAAATAATCGGTATGTAGCCAGGCATGGTGGCACACGCCTGCAGTCCTAGCACTTGGGAGGCTGAGGCTGGAGGATCACCAAGAATTTGAGGCCAGTCTGGGCTATGTAGTGAATTCAAAGCCAGTCTGAAGTGCATAGTGAGACCCTGTCTCAAAAAACCAACCAACAAATATGTGTATCCAGCCTTGCCATCCACCATCTTGGCTCACAGTGACCCCACAATGAGCAGCAGGAAAGGACAATTACTGAAGTGTTACCCTCCCTACAGGATTCACGGGCTACCTCTGCATCTTGGAGCTTGAACTGGTCCTTTCCCACTAGATTTCCCAAAGGGCTCTGCTATGAGATGTCAGCATAGCCATCTGAATCCTCTACTCACTCATCTTGCTTTCCACCATTACCACTTTATGAGAATGAGATTTTCAGGCTAACATAGTTGTTGGAGATAAAGAGATCTCTTTTTAGAAACCTGAGTCATTTCTTCCCTTCCAGACAACAGTGTCTATATTCTTGGCCTGGTAATAGATAAACGACCTTCCTTCTTCCACTGGATGCCACCCTGTCCTCTGTCCCATCAGCTTTGCAGGGGTAGGGGAGGGACCTCTGCTGGCAGGGCTGAAGATCCGAGTTACTGAGGTGATCAAGGATCAGTGACTGTGAGGAGGATGGGAAAGAGACCGCTTTATCTTCCTGTGAGTTTCCCTTACTTGGTATCTGGGAAGACGCGGAAGGCAAATGTGAATCTGGGCAATGCCTTCTGGATTTTAGGGCTGGACATAAAAACAAGAATCACATTTCTCAGCTTTGAGAGAGGATAGTGGCCAGGAGAGAACTGCCAGAAGACTCTAGACTCAACACGGTGTGGGAGGGAAACTCATATCCTTTTTCTTTATCATACATGTCAAGTCTACTGAGTAGACCAAGTGGTATCCCCACTGTCGGGAAGAGAAAATAAGGGCTCAGGGAGGTTGGGGATTTACCCGAGGTAGAGCTGGAGTGGTAAAGACAGGATCTGAAATGAGGTCTTTGACTTCATATGTGGGCTCCTTTCTTGAACTAAAATGCTACTCCTGCACACATGTTGGTTAGGACAAATATCTTTGCAAAAAGTCGTATATTTGTTCCTGTGCACTTTTAGTTTCAAATTCACAGAGGACAGAGGTCTGCCATAGTACTGTAATTACCGGCTACTTGTTAAATTCCCTCATTAACCTATCAAGTACTTTCTGAGGCCCTAGTGGTGATGGCAAACCAATGATACAAACAGCCCACTGCACATGCCTGCCACAGGTTCCCCACCATTGGCAGTGCTTGAGATCCTGGGAATATAGTGGTAAACAAAATTGACAAAATCTTCACAGGAAAGGTAGAAAAATAAAAATGTAACAAGAAGTACCAGGAAGTGTACTTGTTCATGACCTGAATGAAGAGGGGTGACAAGGGACAGGACGTCTGGGGAAGAGGGATCCAGGCGACACTCCGAGCACACCTAGGTCATGGCAGCAGGAGAGGAGGGCCAGGAGATGAGTGGTGGCCCCAAGTGATCTGTCCCACGCTGCGCTGTGACCCATGGGCTGCATGTCTGTGTGATCACCTGGACCTCAAGGGAACTGATGCTTTAATTCCATATAGTTCAAAGTAAGCCTAACTACACGCAGCAGGAACAATGCGAGCAAGGAAAAGATACAGAGGAAATCAATACTAAGGAATGAGAAAATGCAAATCAACCCACTCATATCAATGAGTCCGATTAGCAAAAGAAGAGCAGCTATTTTAACAGAGAGAATTTAGTATAGAAAATAGTAACCTAGCTATTAGAGGATGAGAGGGGAAGGGGAATGCGGCCTGGGCACCCAGAGCTGGAGAGGGGAGCCCCTAGCCTGCCAGTCCCTGGCTGTGAGCAGCCCCCTGTTCCCAGAGGGTCCTCCCAGCAGAGTTTCTATGACATAGGGGGATTTGCTGGAATTTCGCTAGGTTGCTGTTGCCTATCTTTCATTCTTCTGAGTCACACTCCTTAATAAATGTCAGTTTCCTCATTTATACCAGTGTGCATTTCATACACTTGTCCTCAATTGGCACTTGGTTTTTTTCCCCCTTTCCTCCCCGACGCCCCCCCTCCTTTTTGTGGGACTAGAGATTGAACCCATGACCTTTACACTGAGCTGTATTTCTAGCCCTTGGCTCCAACTTGTGATCTTCCTGCCCTCAGCCTCCCAGAGAACTCCTTTTTTTTTCTTTTTATGTTCAGAATACATTTTGGCAACAATCTTTGGATCTCCAGCAAAACTGCTACTTCATGGTTCCTAGATTCATCAAATCCCCGCTATCCCTTCAGTGAATCAAAAATTTCAGCAATTATAAAACACACCAGTATTTTACATACCAGTAAGAAATGAATACTTCCAATTAAATTAAGACACAATGCCTTCTAATCACTTAGAGTACTTATTTTTTTACTTATTGAAAGAGCTTTTAGATTTGGCACATTTATATCAAATATCATATTTATTCACATGGAAATATATGCAAAATAAATTGATCCAAAGAATCAATTTTATTTTTTCTTTTTGATGCAAAGAATTTAATTTATTTATTTAGTGTTGGGGATCGAACTCAGCACTCACCTAGAGTGCTTACACTTGCTAGGTAAGCATTCTACACTGAGCTAAATCCCCAACCCCAAATCCAAAGAATTTTCAAACTTTAACGTCCAATTCTTTTGAATCACATTTGAATTCAGTTGATGGATGGTAGCTATACTTTTCCATGTAAATTTGTCCTTGTACCATCAAACACTGATGTTGATGACATCAAATTTTAAGAAATAATTTACAGCTGGGCACGGTGGCACACGGTGGTAACCCCAGCTGTTTGGGAGGCTGAGCTAGGAAGATTGCCACAAGTTTGAGGCCAGCCCGGAGTACACAGTCCATTCAAGTGCAGCCTGAATGACATAGTGAGACTCTGTCTCAAAAAGCCTAAATAGGGGGCTGGGGATTTAGCTCAGTGATTAGAGTGCTTGCCTTGTAAGCACAAGGGCCTGAGTTCGATCCCCGGCACCACCAAAAAAAAAAAAAAAAAAAGCCTAAATAAATAAATAAGTAAGAAATTTTTGCCGGTTGTGGTTGCACATGCCTGTAATCCCAGCACTCAGGAGGTTGAGGCAGGAGGATTGCTGGGAATTGGAGGCCAAGCTGAACTACATAGTAAGACCCTGTTTCAAAAAAAGCAAAACACAACTCCCCTCCCCAATTCATAAAGGGAGAAAAAATCCATTGGTTTGGTCTCTTAAGGCTTTGAAATTATGCAGAGCTAGCTTATTCTTCGGTGGTACTGGAGACTGACCCCAGAAGCCTTTACACTAACCTATTTCTTCAATGCTTTTTTAATTTTTATTTTTGTACAGGGTCTCTTAAATTGCTAAGTTGCCCAGACTGGGCTCAAACTTGTTATCCTGCCTCAGCCTGCCAGAGTGCTGAGATTACAGGTGAACGCCAGAAAGCCCGACTGGAATACTGTTTTACTGCTGTCTCTGGGGTTTTCTCGGAAGCTCTGATGCCCCTTCAGCAAGTTTTGACCTAGCACTTTTGATGTCTGCACAAGGGTAGGTGATGAGAAGTAGGCCAAACCCACAACCTGGCCCCAGCTCGGCTGCTACCATAAACAAGGAGATGCAAGGCCATATGTCGGACAGGAGGAGGGAGTGGCCAGACCCACGCAGCACCTGCAGCACCTCCCCAGCCTGCCCAGTCTCAGCCCCCACGACCCCTGTGTCACCAAGGCTGCAAGGCCTCGGCTCTGGGGAGAAAAGGTCACTTGGCTTTTTCTTCTCTAGTTAAAAACAGCAAAAACTAGACTTTTCAGGCATTAAAAACCTGGGGACTTCAGAGACGCTGTGCAAGGTGAGCTGCTAAAGCAGAAGCCAGGATGTGACTTCTGAAGCGTTTTTCCACATTAGCAACCGCAAAGGCACCTCTCAGCATCGGTCAAACCTTGATGTAAAAATCACTGCTCTTGGCAGAAGTTTCCCACAAAGGCTGGAGCTGGTCTGGCTTTTTGTTCAGAGTCAGGAAATAAATTTGCCATAATGGAAAAAAATAGTTTGGCAGTTCCTCAAAAAGTTAAATATAGAATTACCATATGGTCTAGCAATTCAACTTCTTGGTATATACCTAAAATAACTGAAAACAGATACTCAGATATTTATTCATAAATGTTCATAGCAACACTATTCACAATGATGCAAACAACCAAAATGCCCACCAGCTGAGGAAGGGATTACGAACTTCAGGTATATCCATATAATGGAATACTATCCAGTCATTAAAAAAATAAAGCACTGACATATGCTGCAACTTGGGTGAACCTGGAAATATTATGCTAATGTATTCAAATAACACCCCCAAATCACATACTGTTTTATTCCATTTATATGAAATAAACAGTACAGGCAAACCCAGAGAGAGCAGATTGGTAGTCGCCAGTGGATGGAGAGAACACAGAATGGAAAGTGGCTGCTGAATGGGCTTTCCTTTGGAGTGCTGACAGTGTTTTGGAACTAGAGAAAGGTGATGCCCAGCATGCTTGCCTTTATTTCATATGGCACTTTCTATATTTTTTCTTTAAAAATAGCTGTCATTAATATTTTAAAATCTGGGGTTGCAGATTTAGCTCAGTGGTAGAGTTCTTGCCTGGCTAGCGCAAGGCCTTGAGTTTGAGCCCCAGCACTCAAAAAAAAAATTAAAATTTTAGGGGCTGGGGTCTTACCTCAGTGGTTCGAGCGCTTGACTAGCAAGCACAAGGCCCTGAGTTTGATCCCTGGCACCAAATCAATCAATCAATCAATAAAATCTCAGAGGTTGGGGGTGTAGCTCAATGGCAGACTGCTTGCCGAGCATGTGCAATGTCCTGGGTTCAAAAATAAATACATTAATCAAATAAAAACCTTCAAGATGCATTACGCCGTTGTGGTACCAAATTAAAAAAGGTACAAAAAGGTTAGAGTAAAGAAGTTTTTCTCTCACTCTAATGTCAGCAATGTAGGTCCTTTCCGGGAGCAGTCAATGTTGTCAGTGTATTCTGTGTCCATCCAGCAATATGCAAAGCTTCCACAGCTATCAAGTCAGCGTCCTGGGACAGCCTTCCTCGCTAGCTCTTGGCTTGCACTCTTTTCTTTTTCTTAGTGTTTTTCTATTGCTTTTATAGAAATAGAAGCACACTGTATGTAACTTTTCTCTTTTTATATGCATCAGTTTCTCTCTGAGGGGATTCCATGTCTGTATATACAGACCGACCTTATTAAAAATGAACAGCGGGTTTTGTGGGTGTAGCTCACACCGAGGAGCCCCGGGTTCAGTCCCCAGTACTGACAAACAAGTCCCTGCGTCACAATCCACTGGGTAGATGTATAATTTCTTTGACGCTCCTACTCTTGCAGGATGTTTACAATCTTGTGCCATTACAGTGCTGTGGTGAGCAAGTTTTACATATGAACTGCACTTACGTTTAAACACCTTAAGGTACTTCGCTGGAAGTAGAAGCAGGTGCATTTAATTTTGACAAATAAGGCCCCAAATATCTTTTGGGTTGTTGTTGAAGTCTTTTTTCCACGATATCTTCTAATTCACTTTTTTGTTATCACATGATTTCAAATACTTCCTAAAGTCAGCCAGGAAAACAAATCCTTCACTGAGAAAGACTGTAGATAAAACGGTCATAAATTACACATAGATATTCACCTAGGACTTAAAAAAAAAGACTAAGAAAAAGGAGTTTGGGTCCATATTTTACTAACTGTAAAATCACCCACACTGGGGATGTGGCTCAGTGGTAGAGTAGCTGTGCAAGGCCCTGAACACGACAACAAGAAGAAAAACAACAAAAGTTGTATTAAAGAGGACAGCCTGAAGGACTGGGGATTTAGCTTGGCAGTGAGAGTGCTTGCCTTGCAAGCATAAGGCCCCGAGTTCCATCCCCAGCTCCAAAAAAAGAAAAAGAAAAAGAAAAAGAGAGCACGGCTTGGGTGCCACAAACCTAAGGGGGAGCCTCGGCTTCTTAGATTTAAAATCGGAACCTGTACACAGGAGAAGAGGTAGACCCTGGGTGGTGCTCTCGAAGGCTTCTGCTTATAGAGATAAGAGGTCAACTGGTACAAGTGAAAATGAAAGAAGAAATGAGACCTAGGGCTTACTTTTATTTTCATGATTACTGTAAGTTTTCATGACTCAACCAGAAGAGTATGACAGAGAGGAATGTACTACAAATGTAAAGGAAAGAAAAAAAACTACCAAAATTCAAGGCACAAAACACTATCTTAATGTAAAATGAGAGAGTTAATTTTTTTTGAGTTAATTATTTTTTTGGGAAGTTTTAAAATGTTCGGATGAACTCTGGGCCTTGTGTGTCCTAGGTAAGCTCTCTTCCACCAAGGAACACTCCCAGCTCCACCAAAATGTCTGTTTTCACTTTTGGAAAGGAAATACATGAAACGTGGAACGCAAGAAGTATAGCGAATACATGGCAAGGGATGTATTCCCTTGGGCTAGGGATGTATTCCCTTGGGCTAGGGATGTAGCTCAGTGTAGAGTACTTGTTCAGCACGCGCAAGGCCCTGGGCTCAACCTCTAGAACTGTGTAACACACAAAAACAAACCCAAGGGCTGGTGATTTAGCTCAGCGGTTAGAGTGCTTGTCTTGCAAGCACAAGGCCCTGAGTTCGAGCCCCAGCACCAAAAAAAAAAAAAAACAAAACAAAACAAAAACCCAATACAACCAAAACCCTAAATCTATTTCTATGCTAGCTCTTATCCAGTCACTCTCCCTCACAGGACATGATAATCTCAAATAAGAACAATGTGCAATGATCAGTGAAGAACAACTGAAAGAATTACTGTATGTCTCTGTCAGACACAGTGACACATGCCTGTAATCCTTCCAGAGGGTGAGGCAGGAAGATGTGACTTTGAGTCCAGCCTGTGCTACATAATGAGACCCTGTCTCAAACAAACTGAAAAAACAAAGAAATGCATCTCCAATTCCAATTCTTTTGTTTTCACACCACCATTTGCTGGGGACAGAACCCGTGACCTCAAGGATGAATCTGTTCTATCATGCGCTACACTCCTGGCCTTCTACTGCTATTTAATAATAATTTTAAGGGGTTGGGGATTTAGTTGGTAGAACGCTTGCCTAGCCAGCGCAAGGCCCTGAGTTTGATCCCCAGCACCCCCCAAAATAATAATTTTAAGAGACCTGACTAGTCAAAGAATTCAATATTATTACAGAAAGCATGTGGCTTCCCCAGCAAATATTTTTTATCTCATCTGCCTGATTAGTGTATTTAGCAGTGTATCTTCAGGTCTTTAAATGTTGTGTTGGTGCTTTTTCACTGCTCAGTTTAGGCCTTCTTTCCTGCATCCCCGCAAGGAAAGATGAAGATTTAGCTCCCCTCTCCTTCGACCAGCGCCCACCACACATGCGCACCTTTCTCATCCCCCAACAGAGTTAAACTCAAGTACCAGCCAGTTGGTATTCAGTGTTCACATAACCAAGACAATTTCATTTCTATTCACAACTATGATTTTTCCTTCCTTACTTTTTCTTGTTTCTTTGTAGTTACTAATTATGTTATTTGCTTTCTTAGTTTCCTAAGTACCCATTCAATTTCAATAAACAGCTTCTATTCCAATTCCTCACGATTTGACATTTAAGAGTGTAAGATTTAAGCTGGGCATGGTGATGCCACTGTAGTGCCAGCAACTCTGGAGGGTGAGGCAGGAGGCTCACTTAAGCTCAGGAGTTGGAGACCAGCTTGGGCAACATACTGAGATGTACAGTCCCCGTGGCATCACTCATTCAGTTAATCTGTCAGCCATTAAGAAAATACATGGTGGGGGCTGGGGATTTAGCTCAGTGATTAGAGTGCTTGCCTTGCAAGCACAAGGCCCTGAGTTCAATCCCCGGCACCACAAAAAAACAAAAAAAAGAAAAAAAAAGAAAATACATGGTGTAACATTTGGTCAAAATCTTGCTCATTTGGGACTGGGGATTTAGCTCAGTGGTTTGAGCGCTTGCCTAGCAAGCACAAGGCCCTGAGTTCAATCCCTGGCACCAAAAAACAAAAACAAAAAAAATCTCACTCACTGAAATATTGTCCCCAACACTTTGGGGAAAAAAAAAATATTGTCCCTGAGGCTGGGGATTTAGATCAGTGGTTAAAGTGCTTGCCTAGCAAGCGCAAGGCCCTGAGTTTGATCCCTGGCACCAAAAGAAAAAAAAAAAAATCCCTAACAGTGAATACTTGCTTGAAGAAAATCAGATACTTGCCAAGGAATAGGTTAAATATATCATCGTACTCCCATACCCTGAAATACTTTGTAGACCTTAAAAAGAATAAAATTGATTAGCAAGTATTGATGCATGCACCGAACTGAGGCTTTAATTTTCTGTCATTATTTATACCGGTAACTTTTTGTGTGTGTTTGTTTTTTGAGACAAGGTCTTGCTTGTAGTTCAGGCTGGCCTTGAACTCACTATGTATGTAGCCCAGGCTGGCCTCGAACTAGTAGCGATCCTCTTGCCTCAACCTCCTGAGTGCTGGGATTACAGGCAGGTGCCACCACATCTGGCACCTGTAACTCTTTAGTATTTGACAATGAATACACCTTTTTTTTTTTCAGACACTGTCTTGCTATGTAGTTCAGGCTGGCTTTGAACTTGCAGTGATCCTTCTGCCTCAGTCTCCTGAGTGCTGGGATTACAGGTGTGGGCTACCACGCCTGGCCTACACTTTTGTAATCAGAAAGAAAATAAGAAATATTTTAATTGCTGGGAAAAGTCTGAATTCTTTTTCCCTAGTCACACACGTTTGCCTTGTAGGC
>PVJO010017133.1:0-40020 GCA_004026905.1 Hystrix cristata | reverse complement strand
GGTCAATGGTCTGCCCGAGGGCTGAATTCATAGCTGTCACTCTCAGTTTCCATTTCCTTTGTGCGTCACAAGTCCATACACCCCCAGGCTGTGGCAACCGCCTAAACCAAGGCAGGCATATCCTACCGTGTTGGCAGATGGGGAAAGCAAACAGACCGCTGAGCTCTGTGCTGGGTGTGGGCAGCAGGGCAGGCGCTGGTGCTGGTGCAGGCGCTGGTGGTGGTCAAGCAGTTTGCTGGATTCAATGCTGGTGCTTTCAGACCCAGCTCCCTTCAAAAGCCACACATGACAGGTCTGCTTCTCAATTCAGTGGATGGGACCTCTGTGACTTTCCCAGCCTGAGTTTAAACTTCTCAGGGGCTCTCTGTCTACCCTACACCCTGTCTGTGACTATCTCTCGCGGCCCTTTCCTACCCAGTCACTGTGGTAGCATGACCCCAGAAACCCTACAGTGTAGTTGTTCCATACCTTAGTCTCAATTAACCCCTCCCAAAAATGGCTTCTGATTAAACCCTCTCAAATATGGCAGGCACTGCACTGGGTTTCTTCTCGTACTCTAGCCCACTGTATGGAAGGAGTCACATTCAGAGTAAAACCCTGGGCTGGTTTGCCATTTACAATAACCGTGGGCTGTTTTTGCCATTTACAATTTCCTTGGGGCTGGTGCTGTCAGCCCCGTCTTTGTTTCTCTCCAGGGCTGCCAACCTTCCAGGTTCACTTTGCATCAGCGGAGGCAACTCACTCCTGGAAGTCAGGGTAAGCTTTCCAGACTGCTTTGTTCTTTTCTCTGTGTTGTGCTCTGTTTCTCCAGCTTCTTTGTAGTTTCTCATTTTCCTATTAGCTCCCTGCTAATTCCTGGAGACCTAGTTTTCTTCTTCACCAAATTGTTGTTTTCCAGGTATGGCAGACCTCTTGCGGTCAACTTGAGCAGGAACACCCAGCTGGACTGAGTTGTGTGGTCCTGGGCATAGAGGATCCATCTGAGGATTGTTGCCGATGCAACATAAAGGAGAACAGGAGTAGAAGATGGGGGCTGGCTGTTTGCCAGGAGAAGCTCTGTTGCGGCTGGTTCTCCGGAAGGGGCCTCAATTGTTCTCATTGCAGAAGCAGCTTGAGCTCTTGCTGTCATGAAGGATGGCCCCTGTTCACTTCAGGGGAGCTCTGGTCTTCATCTCTACTGCAAGCATCATATCCTGGTTCCAGTATAGATTTCTTCAGCCTTTTAGTGCAGACATGGATGTACATGGGACAGTGCTGTGGGTTCCCAGCCCTTGACTGGATCTTTCAGGTCTCCAGTGCATAGATAGACATTTGGCACTCTTCCTGCATTTGGCTTGAGGGTGAATGTTGTAACTGGTAAATGTTCTGTATTAAATGTGTTCTCTTTCAAACCATTGACCAGAAAGGTATATAAGATCCCAGATAGCGCAATTCCAGGTTCCAGAGAGGCCGTATTTTGCTGCTAATCTTTACTCTGTCATTTTTAATCCCTTTCCTTACAAATTTTCAAATGTACTATTTCTGTTATTCATTCATATATGTTAAAAATTCTATTGTTACATCTGGGGCGGGTGGCACATCAGGCCATGCTATGTCAGCTGTGACGTCCAAGGGTGGACAGCAGGCCACTGCTCTGCGAATCGTGCCCTGTTCTGCTTGAACGCACAGCTCCCGGTGATCCTAAACCAGCATCGGTAAAAGAACTAAAGAAGCAGTTTAAAATAAAAGAAGACAATTTATTTGAAGGTGAGAAAGAGGGGAAGAGAAGGGGAGAGAGAGAGAGAGGGAGGAAGGGAGGGAACAAACATGGCGGACGAGTAGGGAGTATTTGAAAGTGAGTAACTCGTAGATTCCTTGTCTGCGTCTCCTTTTATTGAGATTCTTGTTCCACGTAGGCTCCTGGAATCTGATTGGCTTCCTGGGTTGTCTTTCATCCTAACCTGGGATCTCTAGCTGGCCATGTGATTTTTCACTGTCCTTTGGTGGAGGATAAGATTATGGGTGGTGGCCTTAAAGACAGGTTACTTAGGTTTAAGTATTAAGTAGATGGTTTTATATTGATCACCCTATTTGGGACTTCCCTGGTCTTAGTTTCTTTGCAATTAAAATCAATCTTTCTGATTGCTTGGGCAGAGGCTGCCACCCTTAGTCTCTCTATTAGTTTGTAACAAAGTTCAACAAGACTTTCATCCTTTTCCCTATCTATGGGGCCCCCGTCCCTACACTATTGTGATAGCTTTTGTCCTCTTTTTCAGTTTTAAAATTTCCAAATACACAGACTTTAGTTTATCAATTGTTTTTATTGTATTGTTACAGTTGAGTGGGCCAGAAATAGTCCAGGTCCTTGTGTGCAACCAGGAAAGAATTCAAAGTACACACTCTGTGGTAGGTAGCTGCGTTTATTGGAGATCTCCAGGAAGGTAGCAGCCGGGACTGGACGAGGGAAAGGGAAAAGAGTAGGAAGGGCAAAAAGGGTAGGCACACGCTAGCGAAAGGGGAATGGCATGCGAATGTGACTGCTAATTTAGGCTCCTTGGATTTAAAGGGTAACCATCTGACTTTCAGGTGCCTCCCACTGAGTTTCTCACTGGTATTAGAACCCTGTCCCCTAGGGTGGGGCGATTACTTAGGCATTTAGTTATTATGCCTTGTTCCTCCTCTAAGAAGGTGGAAGTATAGATAATCCTTACAATGTTTATATTTGTAGTTGAGCTTTGGGGAAGGGAGTGGCTCACTCAGCTCCTTTGTTTCTAACTGTACTAGTATTATTTCAAGTTTAGAGAATACAGTTTGTGTGATAGTTTTTAAAATGTAGAGACTTGCTTTATGTTCTGTTCTTTGTATCTCATTTGCGCTTGAGAGGAATAAGTATTTTCTGATTATTGGATGCATTTTGCATATGTCCAGTAAATCCAGCTTGCTAGTTTGTTGTTTGATTTGTTGGTAGACACAGTGGCTGTTGTTTTTTGTTTGCTTGACTTGTCTTTTCTTGGTGTGAGACAGAGTTGTTGAACTCTCCTTCCTTCATACATGTGACTTAAACTGGTATTTTTTCACTTCCTTAATGCCAACATTATTTATTTGTTTGTTATATTTTGAGGCTGATAAGTCTCAAACTCATAGTTATTTGGAATTTCTTTCTCAACCCATTAGTTTTAAACTTTTCATGGTCCATAAACTTTGTTCTGATTCTTGTGAGCAGCATATGGCTGGATTTTGCCTGCATTTTAGTGAATAATTTATTGTGAATACACATACATATTCCAGTTAGTTTCAACAATCTCACGTAATGCTATTTGTCTAGATTTTCCTATGTTTTACATCTTCTCATTTGGCTTTAAAGTTTTGACTTTGAGAAATTTGTTTATTAAATTCATTTTTTCACTGTCTACTGATTGGAAATCATTAAATTCTATTTTCATGCCTGAAGTCTTACTATATGTAGCTACTCTTTCAACATTTCAGGTTAATAGTTTGGCTCTCTTTGGACAAATCAAATTCTTAGGACACTTTAGCTCTGACGCCTTTCCCTCAACTTACATGTTATTTTCATCCATTATTTTATATAATCTTTTTCCTTATCACTACAAATCAGAAATTGCTATTGACTTAAAAGTCATGTTCGTTTAGATTTTATACAAGTAATTTCCCAACATTCTTTCCTGCATCTCAGTTCTCCTTCTGAGATAATTTCCCCCATCCCTGAATATATCTTTTGAAAGTTCCTCTGGTGTAGTCTAGTAGGACTAAATTCAATTTTTAATTCATCAGGACATTTCTTTATTTCGAAGATTTTTCTTGAAAGATAATTTTTTGGACACAGTTGTAGATGGATCATTATTCTCAGCATTTTGAAGATAATATACTGCTGTCTTGCTTTCATTGTTTTCTGATTTTTAAAAAAGTTACTTATATTAGTACATGTTTATAGTACAGAATAATTATATTCATCATGCAGAGTTGGTACGTGTACATAACACATCTTAATTTTTTAAAAAGCTTTGTTTCCATTTTTTACCTATTATTCTGTTCTCTCTTATCCCTCCCTTCCTTTCTCTTTTCGTCATTCCCCTTCCCATTTGAGAAACTTTTTCCCTTTCCCAATATTATACCTTTTAGTCCTTATTTACACTTTCTGTTTCTCACACCAGGGAAACAATGCGGTATTTAAACATATGTATCTGATTTATTTCACTTAAGAGTATGGCCTCAAGATGCATCCATTTACCTACAAATATCTCAAACTTATTGTTCTTTATGGCAGAGTAGTACTCCATTGTATTAAAAAAAACACATTTTCTTTATCCATTCGTCAGTTGATGGCATCTGGGCTGTTTCTGAGATTTAGCTATTACAAACTGTGCTGCTATAAACATGGCTATGCATATATCACTGTGGTATGATGCTTTTAATTCTTTTGGGAAGATCACAAGAAGGGGGATAGCTGGGTCAAATGGAACTTCCAGTCCTAGTTTTTTGAGGAATCTCCACATTGATTTCCATAGTGGTTGCATCAGTCCACATTCCCACCAACAGTGGAGAAGGGTTCCTTTTCCCCCACAGCCCCGCCAGCATTTGTTATTGGCTGATTTATTGACAATAGCCATTCTTTCTGGAGTGTGATGGAATCTTAGTGTTTTAATTTGCATCTCTCAAATGACCAGCGATGTCGAACATTTTTTCATGTTTATTTGCTGTTTGTACTTCTTCCTTTGAGAAGTGTCTATTCATTTCAGTTGCCCATTTTTGGATTGGGTCTTTAAATTTGTGGGGTCTGATTTTTTTGAGTTCTTTATATATTCAAGATATCAGTCCTTTTGTCAGAAGAATAGCTGGCAAAAATTTTTTCCCACTCTGTAGGTTCTCTTCACTCTGTTGTTGTTTTCTTTTGCTGTGCAAAAGCTTTTTAAAAAGACGCGATCCCAGTTGTTGATTCTTTGTGATACTTCCTGGGTAATTGGGGTTTTGTTCATAAGGTCTTTGCCTACACCTATGTTTTCAGGAGTTCTACCTACTCTATCTTCTAGCAGATTTAGTGTTTCTGTTTAATATTTAGAAATTTGATCCACTTTGATTTTAGCTTAGTACATGGGCAGAGATATGGGTCTAGTTTTAATCTTTGGCATGTGGAGAGCCAGTTTTTCGAGCACCATTTATTAAAGAGGCTATCTTTCTTCCAGGGAGGTTATTTGGCCCCTTTGTCAAAGATAATATGACTGAGACTGTTTGGACTTGTTTCTGCATCTTCTAATCTGTTCCATTGGTCCTTGAGTCTCTTTTATTTGCCAGTACCATGCTGTTTTTATTACAGGAGCTGTGTAATATAATTTCAGATCAGGGATTGTGATGGCCCCTGCTTTGCTTTTGTTGCCTAGAGTTGTTTTTGCTCTTCTAGGTTTCTTCTGGTTCCAAATAAATTTTAGGATTGTCTTCTCTAATTCTGTGAGTTATGCTATTGGTATTTTAATTGGGATTACATTCAATCTGTATAACAATTTTGGGAATATGGCCATTTTCACTGTATTGGTTCTTCTTACCCAAGAACAAGGGATAGTCTTCCATTTTCTAATATGTTTGATCTCCTTTTTCAATGTACTGTGGTTTTCAATGTATAGCTCTTTTACTGCCTTCATTAGATTGATTCCTAGGTACTTCATTTTTTTGGATGCTATTGTGAAAGGTATTGTTTCCCTAATTTCTTTTTCAACGAATCTGTTATTTGTGTGCAGGAATGGTACTGATTTTTGAGTGTTGACTTTGTATCCATCTACACTGCTGAATTTGGTCATTAAATCTAGAGGTCTTTTGGTGGAGTTTTTGGAGTCTTCTATGTAGAGTATCATGTCATCTACAAATAATGATACTTTAACTTCTTCCTTTCCTATCCTTATTCCTTTTATTTCTTTCTCTTGTCTAATTGCTCTGGCTAATATTTCCAGAACTATATTGAATAAGAATGGTGATAGTGGGCATCCTTGTCTTGTTCCAGATTTCAGAGTGAAAACTTTCAGTTTTTGACCATTTAGTATGATGTTGGCTGTTGGATTGTCATAGATGGCTTTTGTCAGATTGAGATAAAGACCATCTATTACAATTTTCTGCAAGGTTTTTTAATCATAAATGGGTGTTGGACTTTGTCAAATGCTTTTTCTGCATCTACTGAGATGATCATATGGTTTTTTGTCCTTGGCTCTGTTAATATGGTGTATCACATTAATTGATTTGCATATGTTGAACCATCCCTGCATCCCTGGGATGAATCCTACTTGGTCATAGTGTATAATCTTGGTGATTTGTTGCATTCTGTTTGCCAGTATCTTACTGAGGATTTTTACATTTGTGTTCATTAATGAGATTGGCCTGTAGTTTTCTTTTTATGTTGGATCCTTTTCTGGTTTGGGTATCAGGGTAATGCTTGCTTTGAGGAATGAATTTGGGAGTACTGCTTCCCTTTCAGTTAAAGAATTTGAGAAGTAGTGGCATTAAATCTTCTTTAAATTTTTTGTGGACTTCAGCAGTGAATCCATCATGACCTGGGATTTTCTTTGTTGGTAGGTTTTTAATTACTTCTTCAATTTCAGTGACTGATACTGGGTTATTTAGAGTTTTTATATCTTCCTGATCCAGTTTTGAGAATTCATATGTATTTAGGAATCTATTTCTTCTGTGTTTTTGGTTTTATTAGAATAAAGTTTCTTGAAGTAGGTGTTGATGATCTTCTGAATTTCTGGGTCTGAAGTAGGTGTTGATGATCTTCTGGATTTCTAGGTCTGTTGTGATTTCATCCTTTTCTTTCCTAATTGCATGGATTTCAGCCTTTTCTTTCCTTTTTTTGTTAAGGTTGGCTAAGGGTTTGTCAATTTTATTTAATTTTTCAAAGAAGCAACTCTTTGATTCATTGATTCTTTGTATTGTTTTCTTAGTTTCAGTTGCATTAATTTTGGCTCTGATCTTTATAATATTCTCCCTCATACCAGCTTTGGGCTTGACTTGCTCTTCTTTTTCTAGAAGCTTGAGGTTCAATATTAGGTTGTTTATTTGAGCTTGCTCTGTTTTTCTGATATGGGAGTTCAGTGCTATAAATTTCCCACATAGGACTGCTTTAATTGTATCCCATAAGTTTTGGTAAGTTGTATTGGCATTATTGTTCAATTGTAGACCGATTGATTTAATTTCATCTATGACCGATTGATTGTTTAGGGCAGTACTATTTAATTTCCATGTGTTTATGAAGTTTTTGTGGTTCCTTTTGCCATTTATTTACAGTTTCAATGCACTGTGGTCTGATAATATGCATGGGATAATTTCAATTTCTTTGCATTTACTTAAGCATGTTTTATGAGATAGCATGTGGTCTATTTTGGATAAAGTCCCATGTGCATCTGAGAATGTGTGTTCTGATGTTGTGGGGTGTAATACTCTGTATATATCAACTAAGTTCATTTGTTCAAAAGTTTGCTTTGGTTTTGATATATCCCTGTTGACTTTTTGTCTTGTTGATCTGTCTATTTGTGACAGTAGGGTATTGAAGTCCCCCATTACAATTGTATTAGTGCTTATTTGGTTTTTCATGTCTGTTAATATTTGTCCTATATAGTTAGGTGCACTGGTATTTGGCGCATATATATTTATGACTGTCATCTCTTCTTCTTGGATTGTTCGCTTTATAAGGATGTAGTGACCTTCTTTGTCTCTCTTAATCAGTCTTGGCTTGAAATCTACTCTGTCTGCAAACAGAATAGCTACTCCTGCTTTTTTCCGGGTTCCTGTTGCATGAAGTATTGTTTTCTATCCTTTGACTTTTATTTTATGAATTTCTTTTTGAATCAAATGTGTTTCTTGTATGCAGCATATTGTTGGTTCTTGCTTCTTGATCCATTCTGTCAGTCTGCTTCTTTTGATTGGTGAATTGAAACCATTTACATTGATGATTATAACTGATACATGTTAAATTTTCCTTGTCATGTTATTTTCTTATTGTTGGTTCCCTATTTTTCCTCTCTGTTTAATTACTTGCCCTGCCTGACGGATTCATTCTGTTGTGGTTCCTGGAGTTGTTGTCCTCATTTTCTCTTTCTAGAATGTCCTTCAGAATATTTTGGAATGCTGGTTTGGTGGTTGTGAATCTCTTCAGATGTTCTTTGTCTTAGAAGTATCTTAATTCTCTATCAGTTTTGAAAGATAGTTTTACAGGGTACATCAATCTAGGCTGAAGGTTGTTTTCTTTTAGGGCTCGAAATACTTCACTCCGAGCACTCCTTGACTTGAGGGTTGGTGTTGAGAAGTCTGCTGTGATTCTGTTGGGCTTTCCTTTATAGGTTATTTGTTTCTTTTCTCAAACAGTTTTTAATATTCTGTTCTCATGTTGAATTTCTGGAATCTTGACCATTATATGCCTTGGGGTAGATTTTTCTCGATCATAGCTAATTGGAGTTCTATATACCTCATTTATCTGTATATCAAGTTCTTTTTCCATTCCTGGGAAGTTTTCTGCCATTGCTTCTGTAAACAGGGTTTTTTTTTTTTTTGTCATTTATACTATCTCCTGCTTTTTCGTTGACTCTGATCTATCCTATGTTATTCTTCTTTGTGTCATCTAGCAGCTGTTGGATTGATTTTTATGGTCCCTTACCATTTTGAAGAACTCTTTCTTTTCATGGTCATTAACCACAATCTTGTCTTCCATATCTGAAATTCTGTTTTCACATTGTTTCATTCTACTGCCTATACTTTCAATGGGATTTTTAATCACCTGAACATCTGTTTGAATCTGTTTCATGGATTCCATTTCTTTCCTATGTTGGGCATTTATGGTTTCCATCATTTTCCTAAGCTCCTCTATTTTTTTAATCTGTATCTTTTCACTAATCATGTCTTTCATTCTGGAAATGATTTCTGTTTTGATTTTTTCTAGAATCTCATTCCTCCGCTTTGTTACTTCTGCTGTAGAGTCTGGGTGAGAGGCTTTCAGATTAGTCCACCTCATTACTGGGTTTGCTTTTGGTGAGCTAGAGATCCAGGGTTATATCTTGTTTGTGTGTCTTCTCATTTTCTGTTTTTTCTTTTTTTTTAGTTTAATTCTTGAGTTGCTGCTTATGAATTGCATATGGCAGGTAGCTTTATTGTTAGTATCGAGAACCCTTTGGAAATGACTACTTTTTCAGAGATGCCTTCCAGGTGTAGCTGGTTTTTGGGTTTTGAGTCTGTTGCAAGATCCTCTCTCTACCATTTATTGGGGCTGAGAAGTTGCTGTCTATTTGGCCAGCCGCTGGTTCTTTGACCTGGGCCTATAGTGTTGTTTATGACCCTCTGCCAATCTCAGTCTTGCTATACAAGGAAGAACTGATTAGAACAATGGCTAAAGTAGTACAATCACCTTGTACTTCTGTCACCTTGGCTAAAGTAGTACAATCAGCAACAACAATAGCATCAAACATAGCCTAGAAAATGACAAACTGTGGTAACTATCAGTCTGCCACCTTTAACCATATGAAATAGATTTGTGGTTATATAACAATCCAAAATAAACCAGAAACTTGTATACAGTAAGTATGCCCTTAATATGGTAATTTTACCCTCAGGGGAGAAAATTCAAAAGAGATTAGGAAGAACAAAATAGAGAAGTAGAAGAAGAGAAAAAGATGAGGAGCAAGGTTGGAGGATAGAGGGAGATTATGTAAACTTTGGAAACTAGTGAGGAAAACAGGATGGAGGGAGAGAAGGAAGAAATAAAAACAACAACAGAACAAAACCAAAGCAGGTATTGGAAAAATTGTATTTTGTGCACAATTTGTTTGTTCCATGGTAAGAGGCCTCTCAGAATATCTAGTCCAACATTTTGATAGATTGTAAGTTCCCATGTCATTCTTATATTGTGCTAGGACTTGAAAATCAACAGATGTTACAAATCATGCTTTGAGGTTTTTTTTTAAATCCTTAACTGGCATTTTAGCTGCAGGGAATAAGGAGATACAACCTAATTGTATTTACTTATAGTCCTTTAAATTTGATGAAATGGAATTAGTCAATATGAGCATAGATAGCAATGGCACAGAGCAGATTATATAAATGTAAGGGGATGTATTTGGTAAAATACGGGTCAAACAGGAATGGGAAAAGCAAATGATGTTTGGAAAAATTGATAAGGCACGCATGCTGTCATCCATCACTAATTCTTTGATGCAAATGAGCATTTTCCGATTTATCTCTGATAAATATCTATAATGGTACTTAGGTGGAATTATTAATTCTGGAAGGTTAAGGATATGTAACATTAGTGGAGCTTGTTCCTTTTAATTCTTATTAAAATTATTAATTTTCTTTTATTGATTTTTTTAAACATGGTATTATAATATGAAAGTTTATATATATTTCTGTCTGTGCTCTGAAATAAGCTGAATTAGGAAGCACAATAAACCATGTCAAGATTAATACAGTTAATTGATATATTTTACTCTAGACTCCAGTAAAATTTACTAGACTCTCTGTCTCTATAGCTAATGTGAGTTACAGAGGTTTGAATAATAGCTGTGTATACAACTGGAAGAAACAAGTTCAATAGGAAAGAAATCTCTTACGTCACAACACTATTAAAGAAACAAATATAGAATTACTAGTGTTTAAATCTATTTTCAGGATTTTAAAATTATATGTTACATGAAAATGCTAAACTTAGAGAAGCTTATTGAGTCTCTAGTTTCTTTGTCTGAGCAGCTGCCAAGGGCTAATGATTATAATTAGTATTATTATTGCTAATAATAATAATTAATAGGAAAGCCTACCTTAAAATGTGATGCTTTTAAAAATAACATTGAAGATGACAGAGTGTATATCATTGTTTTTCACTATAAAGTTTAAGATCGTAAAACTACATCATAATTATTGTTTCCTACAAAACACATCCTATTTTAACTGGGATTATTTCCTCTAGCCAAGACAGTTGAAGAAAATACTTATGAAAAATACATCAAACTGTTCAGGAAAAAAAGGTGGTATCCGAATGGAGGAAAAGGTATTACTGGTATTATCCTAATATTTGTACTAATGACAACAGAGAAAAGAACTGTGTGTTCATGTTGTATACAATAATATGAATGCCTTTGAGTCCCTTAGAAGTTTATTTTCAAATGACTATTTAATCGACCTCAGAATTTTTTAGTACTCTTTTCCATGATAAGTTTTGGTATGGAGTTCTGCAAATTTCTGAAATACTAAAAAACAAAACAAAAAAGTGATTTTATTTATTTATTTTTTTTAGTGGGTAGATATGACCCAATAAAAGCTAACATAAGTGCTACCATCCAAAGGCTGGCACATAAAACATGCAACACATATGTACCCATTTCACCTGTCCAGGAGGAAGGAGCCAGAGTCACTGTGTTTGCCAGGACTGAGGCTGGGAGACAGTCAGAGTTCAGCCACTCTCCTTGCCCTCCCCCTTCTCCCCCTTCCTCCTCCTCCTCCCCCTCCCTTCTTCCTCCTTTTCTCAGGGTTGGGTGGAGCCCAGGGCCTGGCAGCCTCTAGGCCAGTGTTGTACCTCTGAGGTGTGCCCCAGCCTCTTTTCTGAACTCCAACATTGTGCTTCCGCTTAGGGTGGGCATTGTTGAAGCACACCTTTAACACATGGCTCTTTTAAAAGGCAACCCCCACCCCAGCTAATAAAATATTCAGTGAGATGATAGGTGAAAATTGAAATTTCTTTTTCATCTTGGTTCCCTTTTAAAAGAAATTGTATAAATTTAAATGTGGAGGAAGACTTGAAAATTATTAACTCCAGTTTTACAAAGGAAATAAAATGAACTCATAGACTTGAAGTTTATGTGTTGGATGCCTCGATAGAACCCAGGTCTATTTAAGTACTTTCTTCTAGATAAAGACTTTACCTTTTTTTTTTAAATTACAAGAAATTTTATTGCCGTAATTCACCAGTAGTCCTCCATCCTAAGCACCGGGCAGAGGTGATGGCCTGGGATTTGGTAGAATCTATGATAGTGTCCATGGGTTACCAAGGCTCACCTGACCCAGTGGAGGGGAAGTTCTTGTAGTCAAGAGATGTGTTATTATTTATGTTTCCATCACTGACCCCAAGTCAGGCATAAGGCCCTGACTGGTAAATCCTTTCTGTCTACAAAGTCTTTTGATGGGGGAGCTTTAAAATTTACTACTAGCTGGTTCCTCCCACAGAGTTTCTGCTTCCGGTTGTCTTGGGTGTTGTCTGGGCAACCCAGGTCTTCAGAAGTCTCCAAGTGGTTCTGCTGTGCAGTCAGGGTGAGTTCCGAACCATCACTCTATTTCAGAGTGGCTCTCCAAGAGTGGTCCTCGCACCAGTAGCCTGAGTGTCACCTGGCAGCTTGGTAGAGATACACATTCTTGGGCTCCAGGCCAGAAGCACTGAGTCAGAGACTCCGGGGTGGGACCAGCAGCCTGCATTTAGCAAGCCCTCCAGGTGAGTTTGCTGCGCACTGAAGACTGTACATTGCTGTGTCAGGTAAACGTGCCCTGAGAAGTTTGACCGCCTCTGCTCTTTGCCCTTCTTTGGCCTCTGCTCTCCCTTGGCTGGCAAAAAGGAGCCTCTTGTGATTGCAACCAAGATTCCTCTTGCCACTTGCCGTTCCCCTTTGCGTGTTAATACCTGTACGGATGTCTTGGCTGCTGCTTTTAGCAAGCCAGGTTTACACGTCACAGTTGTACCTTATTAGGAAGCATCCCTTGCTCGCCAGAAACTGCAAGGCCTTGAGAATGCAATAGTCCCAAGAGGAGAGGTCTCCTCCTCACAGAGCTTTCAGTCGAAGGTCACTGAGACGAATAGCAAAGCATCTCCAACGGAGTATAACACAAGCTCCAACAGAGCCCCTGCCCCGAACAGAAGAACAGCACCATGATTGCTTTACGACAGTGATCACAAGACTTGCTCATAGCAAGCTTTCCCACATAATTAATATTCGGTGTTTGACAAAGGGAAGGGCCGGGTCACTAGATGTATAAAATAAAGCTACCATGGCTTCCGTATGTCTGTCCTGAGAGGGTCAGAACCTGAAGGGAGCCCAGCTGAACTCTATAAGCCAGAATGTTCTCTGATCTTTCTAAAATTCCAGCAGAGCAGGTATAAGCTCCTTAGTGAGTTCACAGGGCAATAGTAACTTACAGGTAGGTATGCTAAATCCAAGAACTTGGATTATGGGTGGCTAGGCCTATGATTACAAAGACAGTGCTATAGTAATGCCCTTGGCTCTCAGGGTAAATATTCTCTTTTGCCATAATTAGGAGGGTGAATATGCTTTGAAATGTACCCAGGATTTGAGACTTTGATTTGGAGAAGCCAGTTGGAAGGGTAGTGTTGGTCCTCTCCGCAAGAGGGCGCCTATATTCCTTGTTCGTATTTTCTATCTCGCAACAATTTCTATTTTCATGTTGCCACAAATTAAACGGAAGAGTGACTTATGTTTTGCCGTTTATGGAGTTGATTTCATGTAGTTTTGACAGCTCTATTACATTCCAAACAGTTATAGCTTTTTCCTTGGGGATTTCGGGGTATGAGTTAAGACATTAGAAAAACATGGGCTGTGTTTCTGGTAACAGCATCCTTACAGTATACGCGCTCTGTGCTGTTTAGTTTATCTGTAAAAATATCTTCTTCTTCATTAGTGCCTATGAACAAGATCTGTCAGTAGCATAATCGTCTCCAAAATATGCTTCTGCATATTTGAAAGAATATTTACATAATACAGAAAACAACTGGTTGATTCATTTAAAGTCAGGAAACAATCGAATGATACATTTTCTTATTACACCACTACGGAGACATTGCCGTGAACAAGTGCAGACAGGAGTAGCCATCTGCACCTCTGCAGATGGTACCCAGAAATAAGAAGGGGCTGTCTGTCCCGGAGGTGGGGCTGGGGGAGGGGACGACATGGGGAGGAGTAGACGAGGACACCTGCAAGCCAGAAAATGGTGGCTCCTGGACTTGCATGAAATTGCAAAATGAATAATGAATGAGGCAGAAAGAGAGCAAGGAAGCAGGAAAAAAATTTTAATGGCATTGGACAAAAGTATTAGCGATCAGGCCTTGGGGCCCAGGGCTCTGCTGTGCCTGGTAGTATAGGCCGCTGGCGCAGGAAGACACGATCTGAGAGAGGAGTTTTGCACTTTTCTGCTTTTCTGGGAAATTTCCCTTCTGCCTCCTAGCCTCTTCCTCTGCCCCCACAAACTTTTTGCTTCCAAAATGAATGTGACACGGGGAGAGGGGACGTCCAGGTTAAGGTTTCAATTCTAGACAGTTGCAAAGATCAGAGATATTTTTGCAATTCAGAGACAAATGATTCTGCTTTACCTTGCTGCAAAAGTCTCTTTCCTCACTTCACTGGAAAAATATGAAACAAAACAATTTCTATGCTACTCGGTCTGTTTAAGCACTTTCTCGGCAGGTCTTAGAGGTGGCCGAGAAGGCTCACCCCTCCGTGCCGTGGCCAGGTGGTCCCGTGGCCGGCTCTGTGGGCAAGCCTGGCCAGGAGATGGGAGGGTCCCGGCTTATTTCCGTGGGGGTAATCAACAGAGATCCTGAACGAGAGTGCCCCGAAGGGTCTGAGGGTAATTGGCGTTGAGAGAGGAGCCATCTACTGAGCCGCTTCTCTCCTAGCGGTGGGAGGTGGGAGCTGGGAATTAGTGCAGCCGCCCGCCGGAGGCCGGTACCCCCGGCCCTTGCAGTCCCTCCGCGCCTGACTACAGGGCCAGGGGCACGATTGCAAGTGGCCTTTCAGCCTAGGCATCAGCTAGGGACTAATCTCATGGAGTAACGATGGCACTGCTGCCATGTCCACTCTGGACGGGAGCTCCCGCATGCACGAGCGACCTGACCATTGCGTGCAGGGCAGCGTCCTCCTGGGAGGCACTGCAGGGACCCGGCACCGCGCACAGGGCGGAAAGAGCCGCAGTCCTCCCCGGCCTCCCACTCACGGTGCAGGCTGCAGACGCTTCAGGAGGAAAAGCGAGGGGCAGCTGACAGAAGTGGGGTCTCCAGATGGAAATCCACGAGGAGGGTGGATTCACTTCACGGTGAGAGCTGTGCAATGCCATTTAAAATAGTTCTCGAGCTGGTGATGGGTGTGCCAGTCACCTTGATCTGATTCATTACACACTGTACGGACGTATTAAAACGTCAGAATGTCCATAAAGGTGTACAACTGTAACGTGGCAATTAAAAATTAAAAATACGTTAAAAAATAGCAGAACCAGTTTGTCATTGCAGGTTTTAATATTGCAAGTGTGAAGGCCCAGCCTCTACCTCGCAGAGACCCATATTTTAAAGTCCCAAAAAGACTACCAGCTTTGCCTCATGAGTTGGAAGGACCAGCCTCCCCCAATCCTGACAGCGCTGACCGGGTCCCAGAAGGGCTTGGGCTCCGGGGATTAGAGAGGCACCCCACATGCAATATGCAAGGGGCCCCCTCTCAGGGCCGCACCTGCACAGGTCAGCCCGCAGAGGGGGTGCCTTTTAAATCCTGCATTCCAGGCATCCCACCTGCCTCATCCTAGTCCTGGCCCCAAGAAGAACCTTCTTCTTTTCAGTCATGAGAACTCTTCCTCTAAATGATGTGGTTAATTTATTTTTACTGAATTTAATACATTGCTAAATTTGGTACAACATGGCATGGGCATTAAATGAGCTGTGGAACAGGGCCTCTCGCGTGCTAGGCGGGTGTTCCACTGAGCTGCACCTCCAGCCCACAAAATATTTCTGAATATAAAATCTATGTAAGGACATGATATTTAAGACAACTGGTAGGCCCAGAGATAAGGGGAGTCCTTTTTAATTTTAAAACTGTACTTTTAAGAAAACTGTAGATTCAGGACACAAGGGTGAGTCTTTTTCATTGTAATTTTTTCCTTGAGCCTAATCAATTCTGTTTTAGCCTTTCTGAGTTTGTATACACAGAATTGCTGTTGATTTGTCATATCGGATGAGTGAGGATGGAGAGGGGGAGCTGATCACAAATACATTTCGTGTCCTAAGCTTTTCTGTCTCTCTCTCTTTCTCCTTCATGCTGGAGATGGATGGAGACCAAGGCCTTTTGCATGCTAGGCAAGTGCTCTACCACTTAGCTATACCTCAGCCCTAGTATCCTAAGTTTTAAAGAGAGCTCTTGCTATCATTTTTAGAGTTAATCACTTCTCTCACTCATAGCATTCAGACACAAAAATGCTCATAAAAGTAATTTCACCAGAAAATGATCCCTTATTCAGTCAAAATGAGGAGCCAGCACTGAATTTACCTCACAGATGGCCAGTCAGACATACATTATTTGTGGGTGAAAATAATTGTAGGTGCCAAAAGGGAGGCTTTAAGCGACTGGCCTCAGGTATGCTTGAGTACTGTTGCCATTCAAGTTGGGTTCTGTGGCATTCACCATCTGCCCTGGCTGGAGTGTAGCTTTAAAGAAGAGGAGGTGAAAAGAAGAACAGCAGTTTTCACGCGAGAGAGGAGCTTCCTATGGTATCGACTGTGTTTTACCTTTCTTGCTCAGAGTTTAGAGATAGCAAACAGTTTACAAAGTGCTCATTTCTGGGTTGAAATATGAGTTGTGGTTTCCCACACATTAAATATTTGCTGTGTTTTTAAGACACTTTGCCTGAGAGCTGGTGAAGTGCTTGCAGAACAGCAGTTGTTAGGGGGAATTTTAAAATGCTGTGTGGAATTCATTTCATGTTGTTATTCTCCAAAGAGGAAGGGAGTTCACGTAAGATGGTAGTGGTTACCTGCAGTGATTTCTAAATCAGAAGTAGATGTAGGAAACAAAATCATTCTTTGCGTATGAACTTTGAGTTAAGAAGCAAATTCCTCTCTTTGAAACCTCAACTAAGTCCTTTCTTTTGGAGAAATAGAAACAATTCAATGGACTTGGTAAACATTCTTATCCTACACTGACCGACTCCATAGAATACAACGTGGTCTGTAATTTCGTGGTAGCTATGAGAGTCGATGGGTGAGGCGTGTTCTCTGGTCCACAGAGAACTCGAGGTATGTGAGCAAGATGGTGACCCCTGGCAGCCACCAGGCTGTGAGGACAATGTGCCAATTACTGGGGCAGACAAACAGCCAGCGGTTCCATATGCCCATCAGGAGATGTGAAAAACAGTGTACACGTTTTTTAATTTAGTGCATTTTTGCTGCTCAATAAATGTATAATAATAATAATCACATTTTTATTAGACACTGCACATTTATGAGCAAGCTTGGTGGTCTCTTTGGGCCTCTGCCAAGGTCTAATGGAGCCTTCTTAGTTGTTCAGAGTCTTCATTTAGGTTTTGCTTTCTTTCGCATGATCCGAGGAAGGACAGCATAAAGCGGAATACCTAGAATAAAGCAGAAGTGAAAGAGGGATCTTTTGTTTTAACTGAGAGTCAGCCTACTCCAGCTTCTCCAAGCCAAGGACATTCTTCTAGAAATCACAGTGCTCTATAAGAAAGCTGAATACAAGATAATCACTCACAAAGGAGAATAAAAGTGTTAGCATTAGCTTCAGTCCAAAAATTGGTTTCTGATCCAAGAGTCAGTATTCATCGACTGAGAAGGCCCAGTGAAGGCTTACTCATCAGTGATGGCACAGCTGGGGCTGGCACAAGAACGCGGCACTGCTTTTTAGAAATCAGAAATGAAACATGGTTGGAGGCAGAGTTATTGCCATAACATCAAGGCTCATCAATATAAAATTCCTGCGTGAGGAAAAATTTGGAAAGTAGCCACACAAATTGTTTTATAGGACTCGAAAGCGTCTCGTCTCATGTTTAAGCAGATGGCTGTGAGGTGTACTCAAATAGCCCTACGACTAGCCCCATTGTGATCAGAAGAGGGGGAGTTAAGTTTTTGGAGGGAAATCTTAGTACATTTGTCAGACAGAATCAGATTTGGGACAAGGAAGTGTGAGAGAGGGACAGTCATTCATTTGGTCAACAAAGCTTTATTGAGCACTTGATGTGGGCAAGTTCCTCCCAGAGACTTGGATGTATTGGCAAATAGAAAGAAGGGCCTGGGGTCAGCAGAGCTTACACTTGGGTCATGGTGGGGAGCATATTTGGCAGAGTAGGAAGTTGTGGGAAGTGATAGGGATATATAATTATAAGACATCTGAACTATAGTGTAAGGTTGAGAGGTGAGGAAAATGAAAATGAAATAAGGCAAGCAGTGTCACTTTGCTTGGGAAGGCACAGTTATAAATGAGACTTACCGATGGTCTTCAGATATATGAAGAATTGTATCTTGGGGACTCTCTGAGAATTGTACAATATGAACCAAGTCAAACACTAGGAAGGAAATCTAAACCCAAACGCATGAAAGAGTGACAACAAGAACTAGACTGTCTAGTGGAAGGGAGGAGAAAGAGATAAATTACAGTAATCTTCTTCCCTGAAACCGGCAGGACTGGCTTCTCCAGAGAAACAGAAATTCAGGTTGAATATCTCTTATCCGAAATGCTTGGGACCAGAAGTGTTTCAGATTTTGGACTATTTGCATATACGTAATGAGATGGTTTGCGGGATGTAAACACAAAAGTGTAAACACAAAATTCATTTGTTTCTTAGTAATCTTACACACATACCTTGAAGCTAATTTTTTTAAACAAAATTTTTAATAACATCATGCATGAAATAAAGTCTCAAGGTATGGAATTTTCCACTTGTGGCATCATGTTGGTGCTCAAAAAAGTATCATATTTTGGAGCAGTTTGGATTTCACATTCTCAGATTAGGGATGCTCAACCTATACACACAGACAGACACATGTGTGTATGTATGCGTATTTACTGTAACAAGTTGGATCATGTGACTGTGGAGCCTGAGAAGTCCCAGCATCTGCAGCTGGCAGGCTCAGGACCCAGGTGAGCTGCAGGTGTAGTTCCAGCCCGAGCATGCTGGTCTGAGAACCAGGAGAGTGGATGATGTAGTTTGAGTTGTAAGGCAGACCCAATTCAGACTGCCAGGCAGGGAGAGAGAATTCTTTCATTCTCAGCCTTTTATTCTCTTCAGGCCTTCAGTGGACTGGGTGGAGCTTGCCACATCAGGGAGGGCCATGCACTTTGCCCAGTGCGCTGGTTTGGATATTAACCTCATCCAGAAACACCTTCTAAACACACCCCAAGTCATGTGTGGCCAAATAGCTGGGCACCCCATGGCCCAGTCAAGTTGACACATAAAATTAACCACCCTGCTCATGAAGAATCATTAAGCTTTATTTATCTTGAAAACTTGAAACAGCTGTAAACTTATTGAATATAAATAAATGATGAATCATTGTGTTAGAAAGATACACAGATAGTAAACCATGAGTGGTCCTGTGCATCCAGAGGACAAGAGACTCAGGGTGCAGCGTTGATTTTTAAAAAGTAAGCTGCGTGGCAATACGCATAATTTGTTCCCATTTAAATAAACAACCTTATGCATGTATGTTGGCACTTAGAAAAAGGTCTGGAAGGGTACACACCAAATATAGGGGGGTGCCGCTGACGGATGGGAAAACTTGCTTATTTTTACCTCTTGTGCTTCTGAATGGTTTGAATGTTTTATAAGCTGACGTTCCTTCTGCAATACTCTCTATATTTTGTATGTAGTCATATATTTTACTAGAAACAAAAAATTATTTTTCCATTGTGAGAATTGTTCTGGTTTTAGTAATATATATGTACTTATATATGCGTATTAAGTATGTGTTTATTAAACATTAACTTAATACTTATGAGTATACAGCATTACCTATTTATTTGCTTACTTTTGGCTAGCTGAAGCAGAATTATTTCTCACGAGGGAGAAGGACTCTTCTTTACTCATTTTCTGTGTCTAAACGTCCTCTCATCTCACTGAGTTTGGATTTCTTCCAGTGGGGAGCAAGGGCAGGATCCCCAAAGAACCTCTCTGGGTTGTGTCCAGGATGGGGAGGCTCCAGCTCAGAGGCACCTTTTTCTGCTCAGCATGAAAACCCTTATTCTCTGCCCTCGTGGACCCCGGAGCTGGGCCTGGCGGGGGGACCTTAACTGGCAGTTTGCTCAGATGCAGATGCACAACTTGGAAGTGAAGCAGACTGAGTGGATCAGGGAGCTGTGTTACACTTTTAGTGCCTGTGCCCATCCTAGTTTATTGAACACTCCCCTACCATCATCCAATTATGTTGTTTTTATTATTGAAAATTATTAACCCTATTTATAATAATCTAATTGAATTTTGTCTGTATCTTGTATTATTTGTTTTGGAGTTCTCAGATGAAATCTCTGGTGCTCAATAAATGGAACTAATACAGTGTAACACCTGTGTCAGAGAGGGTCCTTTGAGAATTACTGTAAGTTTAAGAAGAATTAGTTCATCCACCTTCCAAATAGAGGTAATGTATTTCAGTAACTGATTTTGCTAAAGAAAAACTAAAAACAACAAAAGAAATTAAAATTAAACTCAAACAAAAAAATTTCGGATTACTTTGATTGCTATAACTATACTAATGCTGTGGTTTCCATGTGTTTGGCATGTGGTCTGATAAAAGGATTTGAGGCAGTTTTTATCTAAAGCTCTTAATATGTTTTTAGATTTTTCTTCTCATAATGGTTCTACTAGAATTTATACTGCCCTTACTTTTAAGCACAAGAGAAATAGACATAACCAAAAGTCACATCCTGAAATTAAGAAGGAGTATTACTTTTTTTTTTTGAGACAGAGTCTTGCTATGTAGCGGAGGCTGGCCTTGAACTCACTATGTAGCCCAGGCTGGCCTCGAACTCGCAGCAATCCTCCTGCCCCAGCCTCCCGAGTGCTAGGTTACAGGTATGTGCCACCACGCCCTGCTGAAGCAGTATTTCTCTAGACTTAGTTGCAGTTCACACACACTGCGTAATACAAGAAGTATATTTTTTGTCATTATGATTACACATTAAGCCCTAATGAAGTGGCATTTAAATGTTTAAATATTGTAATAGAATGGATTGTAAATTTGTAACTAAATTTTGAAAGACTGGTTTCAAATTAAAATAAATATTCTGTGTTTTTATTGTTTGGTGATTAACTTCAGAAAGACTTTCTCTAATTCAAAACTTTATTTTAAAGGGAGAGAAAAGTAGTTATGAAACATTGCTTCTGAAATTATAGGCCTGTTTTTTAAAATTAATTTATTTATTTAGAGGGGTGCTGGGGATCGAACTCAGGGCCTTGCACTTGCTAGGCAAGTGCTTTACCACTGAGCTAAATCCCCAACCCAGGCCTGTTTTTTTAAAATCATAGTTTGCATGTAAAAAAAAAAATCTTTGTGCTTTGGATAGATCTAGATAAGTTAAAAACTTGAGTGAAATTCTAGATTGCCATTTTAAGCTACAGGGGAGGGAAATCCTATCGGTAAGTCTGAGCTGGGTCTCATGGAACTGTATTTTTATGTCACTCTACAGAAAATCCTGAGGCGTAGCCAGGACCCAGACCTTTCCTGGGTGTCCCTTTGGTACTAACAATACACTACTGTGTCAATTAGTGTCTCTTACACAATCTTGACTTTCAGCAAAAATAGTAATAGCTTGTATTTTTCCCATTTGGTATTTAAATGTTTATGATTTTTAAAGTATCTGAATTAGGATTCCATCAATAATTCAAGATAAATCTAAGTCAGATCTAAGTCTTACTTTTCTTTAAGTCACACTTCGGAAGGATTTGGATGGGATGATCACAAAGTTTCCTTCCAACCCTATGATTTTTATGGCTTTGGTAAGAGCGGCCCTGACCACTAATGGATTCAGATTTCTGAACGAGGATGAGTTACATCTCAGGACTCTATCAGATCTCATACATATGGTGGCAAAACCCCGGTCGATGATATTTCAGAAACGTTTCTGTGGCACCAATTGATCTTCTACCACACTAAAACCCAGTAGCTTAGCATGTACCAGTGTGCATCAGAATTAGTCTGTTTAACCAGTTCTCTATTCTTGAACATTAATTCCTCTCTTTTAAATCACTTTTTCTGGAATCTTTTTTCTCCTTGATGGGTATGATGTTTAATTTCATGTGTCAAATTGACTGAGCCCTGGAATGCCTGAATATTTGGCCAAACTTTACTCTGGGTATTTCTGAGTGTGTTTTTGGGTGAAAATGCCATTTAAATCTGTAACCAAGCAAGCAAACTGCCTCCCTCATGTGGGCCTCCTCCAATTAGCCACAGGCTTGACTAGTACAATGCCTGCTGATCCCAGAGGAAGAGGGAATTCTCCATCCTGATGGCCTTTGGATCAGGACATGGGCTCTTCCTGGCTCTATAGCAGCTTCTGCTCTTTGGACTTTGTTATGGTTTGTATCTAGATGTCCCCCCAAAGCCTCATGTGGTGAGAAATAGCTGGATCTAGAGTGTGGGCTGCCCTGGGGGCAGGTAGCCTAGATAAAGATATAGGAAGAGGCTAATTAGCTGCTTGTTTGCATTGCTGATTTGCATACATTCCTTGCATTTTCCTCACTTTGCTTTGCTGCCGGCTGCGAGTCTGCCACGCCAGCCCCGCCGCCTCGGACCCAGCGGACTATAGACTGAAACCTCTGCAGACTGTGAGCTAGTAAACCTTTCTTCCCCTAACTTTGGGTGTCGGGTATTCTGTCCCAACAACGAGAGAAAAGTAACTAAAACAGACTTGAACTGGGAATCAGCTGTGCACATTTTGGACTTGCTGACCTCCATGACCATGAGCTGGATCCTTCTAATAAATCTCTTTATGTCTGTATCTGTGTAGCCACTCTTATCTTGACACGTGGATCTCCTATTGATTCTGTCTCTGTGGACAACCCTGGTTAATGCAATATGCAGTGAAAAACCATGATTTCTCTCCTTTCTTTCTACTGTGACTTTCTTTGCAGATACAGGTTTTGAGAAACTTGATTGAAATTTTTTTCACTTTTTTTTTTTAATGAAACCTGTGACAAGCTCATTCTGGTATGATCTAGACCACGGTGTCTCTGCACTGTGACATTTTGGGTTGGATAACTCTTTGCCAGGGAGGCTGTCCTGTGCACTGGAAGGTGTTTAGCACCATCCCTGCTCTCAATTCTCTTGACACTGTCCAGTTGTGACGGACAAATGTACCCCCAGATGTGGCCTGAAGTGCCCTGGGAGCAAACTGCCCTGGGTAAGAACTGCTGGTATACATACATATGGCGTGAATCAGGCTGGTTATGCAAATCAGCAAGAGACTGTAGCCTGAAATAAATTTAAAATAGTAGAGTGTTCAATAAAAATAAAGTTTAATAGGCCAACAATTGCAAAGCATTTGGAGCTACAGTGCAGGAACACAGTGTCTCCGTCCTGTGCCTCCCTGTGTTTGACATTATGGTAAATAGGAAGCACACTTTGCTTTTCCTGGCTTTTTGAATGCCATTCTACTGTGGTTTTTACCAGGATTGAAGCAAAAGCCCACCGAGAACCAGAACACTATTCTTACTTGCCCAGAAGTCCTCTATGATGGAGCTTTGTCCAGCTGGCTAAGTGAGGGTGTTAGGTCTCTCAGGAGGCCTGGTTTGGTGGGGTTTGAGAGGAGTTTGAATACTTGTGGTTTTAAGTGAACTAGAAAGTAGGAGAAAATAAAAGTTGAGTGACTGTGAGGCTCCGTTTGATGTGTCCACTGGGGAAGGGGAGAGCCTGCAGTTATTCCACAAAACGCTCACATGGGTAGATGGAGTTATCATCTGCAAGCAGTTGGCTTTAAGGAGGGGAGATTATCCTAGATAATTTGTGTGGGCTGCATCCAATTAGTGAAAAGGCCTTAAAAGCAGAGTCGAGGTCTCTCTGAGGATGAAGAAATCCCACCTTTGGGCAGCCGGTGAGCTTCTGTCCTAGATCCACCACCCTGTAGGTTGGCCTTATAGATTGGAGATTTGCCTTGCCAGGCCTCATGATGGAGAAAGTCAATTCCTCACAATAAATTACTTCCTCTTTCATCTCCCTTGTTTTCTCCCTCTCCACCATCCTTCTTCCCTCTCCTATTTCTGTTTTCTAGTGCTCAAACTGATTTACAACAGAGAACGAATACCATTGTTAGTCTCAAGGGATGTAGTGAGGACAGAACCACATCTCATTTATTTTGCTTCCTCCTGGAGGCTGACACATGGCTCTCAATAAATGATGAATTGAATGAAATCACTGTTAGCAATCATTGCAAATGGCTCTGGAGGAAATTAAACAATGTCTTGAATATTTCTGCTAGGAAGTAGGTAATTTATTAAGAGAAAAGACATCGTTTAGCTTGCAAAATAAAACAATTCATTATGTGAGTAATAGACTCACACTACTGAAAATCTGGAAAAGAAAAGAAAAGAACACTGATAAGTTTATGATCCTGGTGTAACTTGGGCTGGTATTCTAGTGTATTTCCTTTAGGTTGCCCTCCGGAACCCTTATCCTATGCATATGTGGTTTTTGTGTAGTGCTCTGCATACTGAAATTATTATTATTATTTTTGCTTTCCTTCCTGTTATTAGTCTTCAAGAACATCTCTGTCTCTCTCTCCATTTTGAAAATAGTTTTGCTGTTTAGATAAAATTAATCTGTGCCCATTAGTAAGGTATACCTTTATTGAGCCTTTTAGTGTATCAGGCATTGAACCATGCATTTTGTATGCTTTATCTCTTTTTATCCTCAAAACAAGTATGTGAAGTATGTGGCAAATGTTGTTATCATTTCCACTATACAGACGAGGACATTGGTCTTGGGACTTTTTTTTTTTTTGTTACTTTTTGCAGTGATTGGGATGGAACCTAGGGCCTCGCACATGCTTGGCAAGTGCTCTACCACTGAACTACATCCCCAGCCCTGGTAGTGGGACTTGTAAAGACTGTGTCTAGGAAGTCAGAAGGGAGAACTCCTGAAGAATGTGCTCTTTCTATTATCCTGTCTTGTCATGCTTATATTGCACACTCTTTTCTTTTGAGGATGAAGGAGGAGCTACAGATTATAGTTGGATCGCTTAGATTTTTGGGTGAGTAGTGACTCCCAAAGCAGAATTCTCTCCACATTGAAATATATTTAAAGAGCCACTATGAATTTCATTGTCTTTTTGCTGTGTGTTCAACACATCAAAGCAAACTATGCCACACTGAAGTAAATAATTCCCATTGCCACCAACCACTTAAAATATACACAGGATCAAACTCAGCTTTGTGGAGAAGGAAGCAACATAACTGTTGGCATTTTAAGTATAACTTCATTTCCTTAGCTTTTGAGTATTCCTGTGTATTGCAATAAAAGTGCCATGCCAACAGTAACTGTATATTGCGAGGTAGGTGCTGGGCATGGCCATATTTTCTTTCTTCACTTTGAGCCCAGACTATTCAGTTATTCCTGGTTAATGCTTATATCTGACTTAACAGTCTGGATCTGGCTAGTTCATTAACAGTCTGGGTCTGGCTAGTTCATGAATCAGATTTGCTGTCCTTCACCTTGATTTAAAAAAATAAAACTGTTTTAAAGTTGGGGGAAAAGTTTTTGACCTAGAGACCTTCTGGATCTACCTCACAGGATACAGTATCTGTTTTGCTGACCACCACATCAAAGACCAACTCAGCCAAATAGCAACTACCCTTCCCCAGCAAAAGAACTTTGTTAAATTACTAAAGCCATCTAAAAGATACTTAAGGAGGTGGCATATTCCCTTCTTTGACAGACAGCTTGGGAGGTTAGCTCTCTAGTTCTGTAATAGTGAGAAGCTGAGAGAGTCACCTGGAGCTGAGTTTTTACACCAGCATAGTTTGTACAATTGAGGTACCAGCAGGTTCATTTAGGATACAATTTTACTGTCATATAGAAAATATAAAATGTTATGATTTTAAGTTTTTTCCAGTTGGCAACAGGGTAGAAAATGGTGTCTCAGGTAATTGCTTCACAAGTGGCGTGAACTCGCCTTTGTCAGAATCTAAAAAGATGACTCAGTAGTAACTTTGAATCTCAACTTGAGTCTGCATTCATGTAGTCTTAGAAAGATGTTGAAGACTACACTGTCTGACCTGGTGAATAATCACCTATTTATTTCTATGTCTTTAAATTAGAGAGAGTACAGATAAGATAAATCTCAGAAGAACTCAGAGAAGCCCCCCAGGCCTTTCCCACGGACAGTGACGCTCAGTGGTGTGACTGCCAAGATTGCCGCTGACTCACCTACATCACAGACGTGGTAACAGCCTCGATTAAGATACTGAATGTGTAAGACCTTTCAAAACTATAAAACAGTATGAAATATACAGTAAGGTAACTAGATATAACAGTGGTGTACGTTCATTTCACAATGCAAGAAAGAATTTTTTCTGGGTGCTGGGGATGGAACCCAACTAGGGCCTTATCTGTGCTAGGCAAGTGCTCTACCACTAAACTATAACCAGACCCAAGGATTATGAAGGTTTTTCATATAAAGAAATGATCAGCGTTAGATAGATGTAACCTGATTTATTTATCACACAAGATATACATGTATAAAAACATCACCTGTTATGCCATTAATGTACAGAGTCTGCCAAAAAATGTGTACACACTTCAGCTGTTCACCATACCAATAAATCTCTGGAAGCTAATAGCCACCACTTCGATCACCTTTTGTAATCATAGAGGCCAAAGGTAACTTGTATAATTCTCATGATGTGTCAATAAATTTAGCACTAAAATATTTATAAAAGTATTTCTTTTCCTGATTGTGTATGTATTTTTTGGTGGTCTCTCTCTCTCCATATACATATATATATGTATATACACACATATATGTATATATGAGACACTGCATTGTCATTAAACAGATTCGTTGCTTACACTGCCTTATCTATAAACTTTTGCACTGTTTTGCACATTTTACACATCTCCCTAATCTCATTTGAAGTAAGGATTCCTCTGCTTTTTTTTCCTCCTCCTCTGCAGATGAGATCTCCTCCATAGCCTCTTGCTGTTGTTGGGAGACAATGATGATCACCCACAATCTCACAGTAAGAGATGGAGAGCGAGAGATGGGGGTGGGGGGAGAGGGAGGAGGAGGAGGAGGAGGAGAGGAGGGAGAGGAGAGGAAGAGGGAGAGGGAGCAGGAAAAGGAGAAGGAGGCACAATTGGTTCAGTTCTGATCATGTCATGTTTGGCATCACTACTCATTTATAAAATTAAAATTTATTAGAAACATTCACTCATCTTGCAGAACACTCGCAGAACAAGTCACTCACAATTCAAGGTTTTACTCTACTTTAGAACAGGACGATAGACAAGATGGCCTGAGAGATTAACAAGAACCAGCAGAACTCCACCCTTTTCAGGCTCAAAGTTGCAAAGGTGAAAGATTTTGCTTTGTGAAGATAGCTCCAGAGCACCATGTTCCAGAATGGTGGCAGCCTAGGGAATTTGTTCCTCAGGCCTGGATTTATAGCACTCCACAGTCCACTTGGTCCCTATAGCAAAGAGAGATGCCTGGCTACTGCTCCAGCTGGTGGCAGACCCTGGTGTCAACCATATGTTGCTGGTTTTAGGCACATACACAATGCAAGAGTTGTGGGGTCAGGAAGGCTTCCATTTAGATTTCAGAGGAAGGCCTGGAGGCCAGGCAGTGTGCCCCTGAGAGGGCAGTGTGTGAAGCTGTGAGTGTGAAGCTGAAAGTGCAGTGGAGACTTGAGAAGTTTGGAGAAGCCAGGAGAACATGGGTTGTCTGGGGAAAGCCCCAAGGAGTGAGCAAATCTGGCCCAAAGGAGAAGCCATGGGAGTTACAACCACATGCAGGGCCACAGGGCTGGGACCACCCGAGCACTTTGGAGTTCATATCTTGTCACAGATTGCCCTGGGTGCTGGACATAGAATGGTAAGATTTAATGTTTGCCCTGCTGGATTTTGGTCTTGCTTTGGTCCCATTCCTTTCTATCCCCTTATTTGTATCTTTTGGAATGGGAATGTTTATCTTGTGCCATTGTATTTTGGGAGCACTTTCTTTTCATTTTCACGGGGGCTTGAAGCTAAGAGTTTGCCTTAAATCCCAGAGGAGAATTTGGATTTGGACTTTTCAGCAATAGCAAAACTGTTAGGATTTTGGCAACTCTAAGAGACAAATTAAATGCATTTGCATAAAGGGATTTGCTTTAGTTTTTAGGGGTCGGGGCAGAATGTTGTGACAGAACCTAGATGTCCCCACAAAGCCTCATGCACTCATAGGCAGGGCTTTTGGAAGGTAGCTGGATCATGGGTGCATGTTACTGGATTGTGGGTATGCAGTAGCTGCTTTAGCATAGTCTGGATGTGGACAAGAGGAAGGCCTACCTGGGGTGGGTGGCACCAACTAATAGGATGGAATAAAAAAGGAAAGCAGAAGGAAGGCTGCTTCCTCCTGCCCACCATGCCATAGACTGCTTCTCCTCTGCCATGCCCCTCTGCCATGCTACCCTGCCTTGAAACAAGCTGACTATTGTCTTGCATACAATCAGTAATACCTAGATATGCAAAGGGGCAAGAAACCTCTACAAACTGTGAGCTAAAATAAACCTCTAAGTTGTGGGCATTGGGTATTTTGTCTCAGTAATGAGAAAGTAACCAAGACAGGATTTTAGAGTACTTCAAACTCAGAACTGGATTCCTCCACAGACATATGCTGATTTCTTGGGCTTCATAGGATACTGAGGAATGAAACTGAAAATTTCTAAAGGCAAATGAAACCACCCAGTCTGATGTTTTTAAAAAACAAGAAGTCCCCAGGGGATAGAACCTGCTTTCAAAAACATGACTATTTTGCCCTTTATGACTTTTGCCAGATTTTAAACTTTGTAGGGCCAGGGAGCTGTAGAGCTGGTTTGAGACCCTCTGAAAGGTAGAGATAGATTTTCCACAATTTTTCAGGATTGAGGGAATTTATGTGTACCTACCAGGTTCTCCTCAAAACCTCAAGAGGGCTAAGCCCTAGGACTGGGGTGAACCAAAGGTTTGTCGATTCATAGTAAAACTACAACTAAGTCTCAATCCAATTCAATTTTTGACTGGACTCAGGTGATCAGCCCCTCACTCAATCTGTCTAAAAGTAGAAAGGAGGACACACTCTCTTGTGGAATATAACACCCGGAGTTTCCTTTTTCTTTCCCTTATTTTATTACACATTCTGAATAGTTAATGAAAGAGGCAATCAGCTTTTTTGTTTCAGAGTGTTAAGTGTAAAATAGTATTATTCTTACAAGTACATACAGCATCATTCCTTTAGATTTATTCTATTTCTTTTGAGATTAAGTGTCATAATGCACTTAGCTTGGCTAAACACTTCCAGAGTATACTTGTGCAAATGTAATAAATATTAACAATTCTTCCACATCTACAATGAGGAAAATACATTCGTTTTTAGAAATGAAATTAGAATCTCACAATATGTTTTCTGCACTTTTTGTTCTTTTTGAAGTCTGTACTTCTGTACACAGTGTCTTGCATACAATCAGTAATACCTAGATATGCAAAGGGGCAAGAAAATATGAATGTTAATAAAAAGGTAACAACAAACAAACACCAGAAGCAGCCCACAAGATAAAATTATTGGGATTACTATATTAGGAATGCTAGAATAATGTTCAAAAAGACAGAGATGGAGAGAACAGATGAAAATATAGAAAATTCACTGGAGAATAGAAATCAATGAAAGCCACATGGAAAGTCTAGAAACAGGGTCAAATCTGAAATTAAGGGCTGAGTGAAGTGAGTTGAAAGCAGAATAGATGTAGTAGAAACTAGGACTAGTAAATTAGAAGATAAGCCTACAGGAATATATATAAATTGAAGCCCAAACTGAAACACAGAGGGAAAGCTAACAGAGAATAAAAGTCACACACACACATAATTATAGTCTTAAGAAAAGAAAAGAGAGATAATAGGGAAGACTAAATACTTAAAAACATGCTTAAGAATTTTCCCAAACTGGAAGACATCAATTATAGATTTAAGCAACTCAGCAAGCCCCTATTAGAATAAACATGAAGAATATGATATCTGGGGACAAAATACTAAAGCCGCTGGGAAATCAGATATTAAATGAAAAATCTTGAAACATCCAGAGATAAAGGGCATATTATCAGCAAAGTAGCACCAATAATACAGCTGGCTTCTTAACTGGAATTGCACGAGCTAGAAGACATTGAAAAGACAACTTCTACATGGTAAAATAAACTAACTGTTATTAAGTTTGACTGTCCCCTCTAAGACTCATGTAATTTAATTATCAGAGCAACAGCGTAGAAAGGGGGTGGTTTAAGAGGTGCGGAAGTTGTGAAGGCGCCACCCTCGTGGTGGATTAAGGCTGACCAATGGGAATGGGTTGGTTATTGCGGGGGAGGGCTAAGTAGAGAAGGGGAGAGTTTGGCCCCTCTCCCTCTTTCTCGCGTGCCTCCTGCCTTGCACGTGCTTGCTTGTACTGTTCTTCTGCTATGTTATAATGTGGCAAGAACAGCCTCCCAGGTGCAAGAGCTGTTCCTTGGATTTCTCGGTCCAGGACCAATACACTTCTCTTGTTCAATAATGTCCCCAGTTTGTGGTGCTATGTTATAGCAGGAGAAAATGGACAAAGACAACTGGCACCCAGAAATTCTATACCTACTTTGAATATTGTGAAAAGGTGGGATGAACACATTTTACACAAAGGAGGGAGTTAGTGGACAGTAGACCTCACTAAAGAACAAAAACCAAATGCAGCTGCCCCTACAAACCAAACAAACAAGAAAACCCACAGAGAAGGAAAATCTTTCCAGATGAAAACAGGGAAATGCAGGAGGAAATAAAGGAGAAAGCAAATATAAATGAATATAGGTTGTACAGAAATGAACGGTGAGATTCAGAATGATGTCTTACATGAAACTAGTACAACCATTATGGAAATCAGTATGGAGAGTCCTCAAAAAACTAAAACTAGAAATTCCATTTAAGCCAGCTATTCCTCTTCTAGGTATCTTCCCAAAACAGTTAAAGACGTCATATTACAGTGATACACGCACAGCCATGTTTGTAGCAGCCCCGATCATAATAGCTAAATCTTGGGATCGGCCTGTCTGTCTGTTAAGAGATGAAGGGATAAAGAAAACATCTATCTACACACTGGAGTACTACTATGCCATGATTAATTCGTAGAAGAATGGATCCCCCTTGTGATAGTAATGTTAAGTGAAATTGATACACAAGCTTAAATATCACAAGACTTCTCTTATATGAGAAACAAAGTGTAAATAATTTAAAGAGCAAAATAAAAGATAGATAATACAAAACAGGGAGATAGATCTTCTGCAAATGGGAAGGGGACCTAAGGATGGATGGAGGGGGGAGGGATAGTCAGGGAAGGGGAAGTTAAAGGATTAAGATATGTTAAGTACATATACCGGCTTCCTACGATGAACGTCATTATATATGGCAAACATGTACTAATAAAACAAGAGTACAAGCTTCAGAATCAGAAGAAAAAGAACCATGTCTTACCTGAATGTCTGTCCCAAACAAACTCTAGCACAGTGTCTTATACAAAGTATGTACTCAATAAAATTTTTCTGAATATTTACTGCTATTCTAAAAAAGTTGTGATCTTATCAGAAAAGCAACTATTAAAGTATGGTTTCTCGGTTGCAGAGAGATAATAAGAATTAGATACTCTTTAATAATTTTCTTTACCAGTTTTTAACTGTCTTTCACCACATTTATAGATGACTTCTATAAGTTTAAGTCACACCTCTCATTTTATTCTCCTTAAAATAATTTCTGCTCCCCTAGTTTTTCTATTCTTCGTATATCTTGTGTTTGTAGGTCATGTCTACTTATTACAGTATCGTAATTTACATTTAATTATCCACTGAATCACTAAAAATAATAGGAGTAGAAGAAATGAAGTAGACAGATGCTTCATTAAACTTAGTATCCTCATTACCGATAACAAAAAGCAGAGTTGGAAACGAATGAAGAGACTACAGATGGATAATTTCAGTGGGAATCTGAGCAGAAATTAGGCTTAGGTTGGGGCGAAGTGGGAGTGCAAGAAACTGGGGTGGGGACACAGTGCTGGAAAGGACTAATTAGTGACAGAAGTATTAGGAAGGTAGACTCCTTCTGAGGAGCGTTCTAAAATTTCAGATAGAGTCGTTATGGAGCACTGCCTACCGTTTGTTATGTTTGAAAAGCGAAGTAAGGGCATTGTACAGCCTGTGAATTATCTTATTATTTGCGTATGTATTTTTAATCGAGACACGGTCATTGTAATCTAGGGGGTACGGTGTAGCATTTCAGGGCCTGTACTGTACCCATGTGATGATCAGATCTCGGTAATGGCACAGTTATCACCGCGGACGTCATTTCTTTGCGTTGGGAACCTCTGTACGTTATTTTGGAGCATCCTGCCATCGCGGACAGTCGCCCCGGGGTGGCACGGAGCCTTGGAACTTGTCCCTGCGTCCCGGCCTGGCTCCCGCCTCCTTCCCGGGCACTGGGCTCTGTCCTCTGGCTCTTTATCTCTCCGCCATCAGCCTCTGGCGAGGGAGTCGGCACCCCTGGAGCGGCCGCCGGCCCCCGGAGGCTCCTGCAGGCCGCCGCGGGAGCTCTCGGGCGGGCTGCGGAGGCTGGTCCTGCCCCTGCGCTCCGGGGCCGCGCCCTTCTCGGCGGGCTCCCCTGCTCGTCCTGCGGCCCTCGCTGCCGGCTCGCCGGCTGTTTCTGTCCACGCAGCCTCAGCTCCAGGACAGCAAGGTCCTTGGCAGGAAAGCGAAAGTTAAAACGGGGCAGGCTGGAGCGACCAAAAGAGGGATGGAGAGCAATGGAAATGAAGAGGCCAATGCAGAAGCTGAGGTCACGCCGGGAAGGACGCCGGGCCGCTTTCCCGGCCGTGGGATGCCCGCGCCGCGTGAGCTGGGGCGCGACGTAGCGCCCGGACCGTCCTGGGCGGGACGCTACTGAGCAGACGGGGCTGCAGAGGGAGCGTCCGGCGGCCCGATCCGTGGGAGTCGCCTGGGGTGTGCCGCAAGGGAGCTCTGCTTGCTGCATCGGGCACTTCTCTCCGTGCCTTTCAAACAGGACTCTGTGATCATTTCTAAAAAATTAAACTGCTTGTTTTTGTAAATAAATAATAAATTCGAAAAAGTGCATGCAGTAACGTTTCCCTCCCAGCTGCTGTCCCACGGCTATACAATACTTTTATTCCAAAGACAAGCAATGTTAATATGTTTGTTTCTTGTGTATATTTTTAGAGATATTACTCATGTGTGTCTATATCTCCATCGCTACTACAAAAACCTTCCCCGAAGGGCATACAGGAGGGCATATCGGATACACTGGATTTTATTTTTCCCTTAACAGTATTTTTTGGAGATTAATCCATACCGGTTTCCAAAAAGCTTCCTTAAATTTTCAAAACAAGCTATAGCAGAGTCTATTTTATGAATAATAATTAGTTTAACCAGTTTTTTTTGGGGGGGGTAGAGTCTCACTCTGTACCTCCGCCTGTCCTTGAACTTGCGACCCTCCCGTCTCAGCCTCCTGGGAGCTAGGATTACAGGTGTGTGACATCATGTGAGGCATAACCTGTCACTCTTTGTGGTTATGAGGCTATTTCAAATCTTTTGGCAATATAAAGGATGCCACAGTGTGGAATCTTCTGCAAATATGAGCTTGAACACTTGTGCAGAGAAACAGAAGACAGATTTCTAGAAGAGAAATTGCTGGGCCCAAAGGTCTATGCACTTGGAGTTTGAACACACTGCCAAAGTACCCTTCCTAAAGGTTATGCCAGTTTAATCTCTACCAGTAATGGATGAGAGTGCTTGACTCCCCAAACCCTAACACACAACACTTTTTTTTTCTTTTTTTGTCATGCTGGGGACTGAACCCAGGGCCTTGCACATGCTAGGCCAGGGCTCTACTACTAAGCTGCAGACCTAACCTTCATACAGCGTTTCATCTTTTTATTTTCTCACAGTAGTAGGGATTTAACCTAGAGTGTTCACACTGAACTACATCCCCAGGCCTCCCCCCCACCCTTTTTTTTCTTTTTTGAGACAATGTCTCACTAAATCACTAAATTTCCCAGGCTGGGCTTGAACTTGTGATCCTCCTGCCTCGGCTTCCCAGGGTGCTGGGATTACAGGCATTAATATTTGTCAAATTTAAGATTAAAAATTGCATGTTGGCATAGTTGTATTTTGCATTTCTTTTATTGTGAACAGAGTTGAGCATATTAACTAATGTTTAAGAACCACTTGTATTTACTTTTCTATAGATGGACTATCCTTAGTATTTTTCTTTCAATCCTTTAAATATTTCATCCCACCATCTTCTTGCTTGCATGGTTTTTGAAAAAAAGTCCAATGTGAATCATACTCTTCTTCCTCTACAAGTAAGGTGCTTCCTACCCCAAGCCTTTTTAAACAATTTTCTTTATTTACTATTTGAATATGACAGGCCTAGTTGTAGATTATTTTGGTATTTGTCCTGCTTAGTATTTTCTGAGCTTCCTAGATTGGTGCTGTGGAATCTGTCATTCATTTTGGAAAATTCTCAACCATTTTTCACATATTCTTCCTTCTCCTCCTGGTATACCTATTACACAGAGATCACCCTTTTTTGCAATTGTCCCATGGATTTGACATTCTGATTTTTCTTTCTTTCTTTTTCTTTTCTTTTTTTTTTTTTTTTGCATTTTGATCTGAGACATTTCTGTTGCCAAACCTTCAGTGTTGCTCATTCTTTCTTCAACCCTGTTGAGTTGGCTGATGAGCCCATTGGAGGCCGCCTTTGTTTCTGCCTCAGTGTTTTTTCATCTAGCACTTTAGATTCACACCTCTCTGTTTCCTTGACTCATTAGTTCTTGCCTGTGGTCCATTTTTTCCACTGCAGCCTTTTTGCACAACTTTGTTATTTCAAGTTTTCAGTGTGAGAATTCCAAATCTTGGCTATAAGTCAGTCTGGGCCTTGCTTTGCTTCATCTCTTTGTTTTTTTTGTTTTGTTTTGTTTTTTTGGGTTTTTTTTTTGCCTTTTCACATCATATGTGTGTGTGTGTGTGTGTGTGTGTGTGTGTGTGTATTTTTTCTTTTCTTCAGAAAGCTAGACATGATGTAATGAATTAAAGTTACTGAGGTAGAGAGGTCCTGAGTGTGAGATTTAACTTCTATCTGGCTGAATGTACTGTTTGCTGTTGCTGCAGGTATCAGACTAAAATTTCTTCAGGATTTCCTGGAGATTACTTCAATAAAGTCTAATTTTTTTTTCCCAGTGCTGTGGATTGAACCTGTGCTAGGCAAGCATTCTCTACCACTGAGCTACATCTCCAGCCCTTTTTCTGCTTCGAGACAGCATCTCACTAAGTTGCTCAGGCTGACCTTGAACTTGTGATACTCCTGAGTAGCTGGGATTACAGGTATGTGCCATCACGCCCAGCAGGCTCTTAATCTCACAGTCCCTTTAGCTCTATGTTATGGGGCAGCTCTGCCTGTGAGATGGCAAGTGTGGAGGAGGGGGTGTGTTCTGTAGTATGTGCTTCCATCTGTTGGCCTGATTTGGGTATTTTTGTGCCCCACGTTGAGAACCAGAGTGGGCTGGAATTGGCTATTTCCAGTTCCCAGCTTGATTAGGCACTGGTAAATAGTTTTCCTTGAAAGCACCCTCTGGGTATATTTCAGAATGGTTATGTTCTCCTCCCTGTGGGGAAAGTAGGAGGGAATTTTTCTCAGATCTGTACAATGGGAACCTAGTAGGATTCCTGGACATAAAACACAGGAAAGTGTCATAGTTCTAAGCCTGGGCACCCTACGAATTTTTTATTCTCAAACTTGTCCACATTGAGCTTTCAGCAATTGTATTTTCAAGGGTGCGTTGTCATTTTTGTTTTCAGTGTTGGGGGTTGATCCTGAGACCTCCAGTGTGCTAGGCAGGCGCTCTACCGCTGAGCTAGGCCCCAGGCCTCAGGGTTCCCACTGGCAAGGCTCAGGCCAGCTGTGACTCTACACCTCCGCTGCCTCTCCAGTATTCAGGGCGCCAGTCTGTCCTGTGACCTCAATTATCTGAAGAATCTCAGATGAGTTCTTGACTTTTTTGTGCAGCTTTTTTCTTGTGTAGTTAGGAGCAATGACTTCCAAGCTCTTTACACATCAGAGCAGACAGAGTTGTGGCTTTCTTATTGATTGATAGGAGTGCTTACCTTGGTGCAGAATTAGTTCTTTATCTTGCTATAGATGCACGTTTAAAAAACTTCATCATTTATCTTTTGAATTTCTGCTTTCCCCCCCATGCAGGTCAAAACATATTTCATGTGCGGTTGTACAGTATTTCACAATATTCTCTTTTAGACATTTGGATTCTGTGATACAATTAGAAAGGCCTTCATAACTCAGGTTATATAATCTTTTCCCATTGTTTCTTTTAATACCTGTCATGATTAAGTTAAATTAATTAATTGATTTATAGTTGGTTGCTGGGGATCGAACCAAGAGCCTTGTGCTTACTAGGCAAACGCTCCACCACTCAGCTAAATCCCCAACTCCATGATTTTATGTTTAGCATTTAAATGTATGCTCCATTTGGGTTTTATCCTCATTTAAAGTATGAAGAGTAAATACTACTTCCTTCTTTTAGTTGCCTATTCAGCTGTTTCAAAATCATTTACTCAACAATACACTTCTCCCATAGACTGACAATCATATATTAAATCCCAATCTGTATTTGGGTGTATTTTTATAATCTCCATTCTGTGTTACTGCTTTATCTATTATATATGTCAATATGAATTATTCATATGACATTATGAATTATTTTATTTGTTAAGCTTTAAATTATTTAAAATTGTTATATGGCTAGTTACCTCATTTTTCTTGTGAAAAATTTTCTTGTCAATTTTAACTTACTTTTCTTTATTATTTTTAGCAGTAATATATCTGCTTTAAAAAATCTTGTTGGTTCTGTTATTGTGATCATGATTTTTAGGTTAATCTAGGGAAGACCGACTACTTCTAAAATTAAGTTTTTCTATGTAGGAGTATTTATGGGGGAGAGTTGGGGCTCAAACTCAGGGCCTTGTGGTTGCTAGGCAAGTGCTCTACCACTGAGCTAAATCCCCAGTCCCTATCTAGGAGTATTATATGACTTTTAATTTGTTCAAGTCTTATTTCATATCGCTAAGGAGATTTAAAAATATTTCTTCATATAGATCTTGCATATGTTTTGTTAGTTCTATTCCTAGAGATCTTATCTCTCTTACTATTTCCCCCTCATTGCAACTGTGGTCTTTTCCTTCTTTCTGTCTTTTACTGGGTGGTTGTTATATACACTCAGTGTAACTGGTTGTTGGTATATCTGCTTGCTATTTATTTCTGTATATTTACTTTGTAGAAACATGTTGTTAAAGAATTAAAGATTTAGGCCTATCATAATACAAGGCATTGTTGCACAAGGGGAATCTGGAGTCCAAGACCTTGGCTTTGCCATTTACTAGTGCTGTGGTGATATTCCTGTTACTTAATCTCATAAGCCAGTTTCCTCATTTGTAAAATGGGATAAAATAGCACTCAACTCATGATGCACAAAGTGACTTAGTAGAGTGTGTGAAACACAGGAAGCAGTCACTAAATGCTGGCTGCAATGGTGTTATCCTGGCACTAAGCTCAAACCTCTCTGTAGAGTTAGACTGGGAACAGACCTCAATCTTCCCAGATCACCCTTTCTATTACTCTCACACTTCCTGAAGGGTTGTGGGGTTGAATAGGGGATGGTGGGGGAAGAGCTCTACTTTTACCCTATGGGAAGAGAGTGGAAGGATTCCATATTGATTTTCATGGCGAGAGAGGGTCCAGGGTAATTAAGAGACACAGTTAAGGTACAAAGCAGGGGAGGTGAACAGAGTTTTTTTCTTTTTAACTGGCCACCTTAAATTTATAGAGGATTTGATAGCTTACAGGCCACTTTACATACATGCATCTAAATCTATCTTCATAGCAACTCACTGGGGCCTGTAGTCACACAGGGAACAGGCTGGGGGCGGGGTTGGATGTCATGTTCGAGGTCTGTGGACTCCTATTTGGGTGCTCATTCCCTTTCATAGCCCTCTTGATTTCTCTTGTGATTTAATCCCATCTAGGTCTATGTACTAAATGGGCAGCATGAAAGACAGAAGAAAAAAGGAAAAGGGAAAGCATTTTGAAAAGAGGTAGTATAAGAGAGCTCTGGGAATTGAATCAATAGTAGAATTTGCTGAATACAGGTAGAAATTCATGGCAGAACTATACTTGATCTCAGTCGAAAGGCCTGGAGGCAATAGAGGAAAGCTACCTAAGGAAGACTGTAATGGAGGGTGTGTGGTGTGCTACCTGTTTTGGGTGCACTTCTTTTATTCCTTACATCAGTCTTCTGAGATAGACACTATTCCGACAACTATGCCACAGGAATCTAGAAAGCGAGGCCACAGTCTTATTCCAGCTTTTGAGCACTGGGAAGCCTGTGTGGAGGGTTTCATGGCCCTGGCACGGCTGGGAAGGGGGTCCCAGGAGTGGGGTGAGTGCTGGAGAAAGGTAGCTTGGTCAGCAGAGAAAGGAAGGAGGGGGGTGAAGCAAAGGTGCTAGCAGCTGGAGTCAAGGATGCAGATGAAATGTGGACTAAAATGTGGACTAAACCAACTGCAGTGGAAGAGAGCAGCCCGGAGGAGGCTGCTTCTACCTGAAAAAGTGCTCCATCAGCTCTTTGCCCTCCCTCTCACTGCTGCATAGCTTTTAAAAAGTGACAGTCACGATGCTGCAGGATTCGGAAGCAGAAATGGTCTTTGCTCATTGGATGACAGTCTAAATTCAGATCGAAAGAATGTGGTTGGAGACAGCTGGTGGAAACGGTCCCAGCCCTGTCTTCAGAGGCGATGTCCACGTGCTGCTCTCCCCCTCCCCTTACCACGCGTTCCCAGCCTCCATCTCTGTCTCACTTTCTGCCTGTCTTCATCAGTTTGTTATTGTTGTTGCTTTTTAAAGTAACCCAGCCTGGTGCATTGTACCCAAGTGGTCAGGAACGCCCTTGCTTCACCCGGCACTGCTGGCCGCCTCGGTGATTAATGAGAGCTACTCGAGTGGTTTATGAGAAGTGGCACTTCCTCCCCAGCTTCTTTTATCTGCCACCGGGCAGTTAACGTTAAAGCCGGCTCTGTACCACCGCGGATGTGACTGCAGTAAAAACCACCAGGCAGGGTCCTGCTTCTCTAGAAACTTGTGAGCAAGACGCCCCGAGCCAATCCCCGGACACCCAAAGGCCCCGGACTGCGGCAAAGGGATGTGGGAGGAGGGAGCCCTGCACCCCGGGGGACAGAGGAAGGTCACTCCAGGTTGCCGGCACCTCCTGCGCCCCCCCGAAATCTGCAAATTCATTGCTCCCTTTCGTCTTCTGGTGAAACCCTCCCGTCCGGAGTAGGGGCCGGAGACCTTGACCTCCAGCCTTTAGCTGACTTGTAAGGCAGATCTGACTCCTTCCCGGTAAAAAGGCTTCGGTTTGCTTCTCCCCCGTAGGGGTCTCCTATCTGCTTTGGACTTCGCTTCCGACTCTTACGCCACTGGCGCTGCGCTCAAGTCCCAGCAACTTTCTCCATCTTGACCCGCGAGTCGGGCCTTTTCTAAGACAATGTGAACAAAGAGCAGCAGAGGAAGGAGCCGGGGCTCGCGGGCGCTTTTGTGCTGGGGGCCCCGCGCTCCGCGCCCGCAGCCTCGGGGATCTGGGTGCGGGCGGCGGCCCCGTGCGCAAGGCGCGCCCCGCCGCGCTCTCGGGCTGCTCGGCCGGACAGCGCGTTTCTTTGTCCTTGCCTGCGGCTGGACGCGAAGGCCGCTGGCCGCGAGCAAGAGCCGGAGCCCAGGATGGGAGCTCAGCTTCCACAGCAGGACCGAGCAGGGACGCGCGTCCGCGGCCCCGGCGTCCCGCGATCGCCCCGCGCCCCGAGCGCCCGGCGGGCTTCGGGCCCTGGAGCGACACGCTGAAACTCGTCTTCCGCTTCCTGAGCCAAGCTGGGCTCGGGATTGCTCCTGTCGTCCTATAGTGGGGTTTGGGGCCAGAGGGAACCCAG
>PVJO010017132.1:0-40150 GCA_004026905.1 Hystrix cristata | reverse complement strand
ACATCTTTCAAAATATTTTGTAGAGGTGGTTTGGAGGTTGTGAATTTCTTCAGTTGTTCTTTGTCATGGAAATATCTTATTTCGTTGTTGAATCTGAACGATAGTTTAGCTGGGTACATCAGTCTGGGTTGGAGATTATTTTCTTTTATGGCTTGAAATATTTTGCTCCAAGCTCTCCTTGATTTAAGGGTTTGTGTTGAGAAGTCTGCTGTGATTCTGATGGGTTTACCTTGATAGGTGATTTGGTTTTTTCCCCTAACAATTTTCAGTATTCTGTTCTTTTGTTGAATTTCTGGAATCTTGATTATGATATGTCTTGATGTAGATTTATTTTGGTTGTGGGTAATTGGGGTTCTATATGCCTCACTTATCTGTATGTCAAGTTCTCTTCTCATGCTTGGGAAGTTTTCTGTCATTATGTCTGTGAATAATCTTCTTAGATCCTTTGCACTGTCTCCTTCTTTTTCCTTCACTCCAATGAATCTTATATTGTTCTTCTTTGCATCATCTTGCAGTTGTTGTATTGATTTCTCATGGACTCTAGTTATTTTTAAGAAGTTTTCCTTTTCATGGTCATAAAGTGCAGTCCTGTCTTCTAGTTCTGAGATTCTGTCTTTGCTCTCATTTAATCAACTGTGTATACTTTCAGGACAGTTTTTGATTTCTTGGACATCTGTTTGGATCTGTTTCATGGGTTCCATTTCTTTCCTGAATTGAGTGGTCAAGTTTTCCATTGTTTTTCTAAGCTCCTCTGCTTTTTATCTGTGTACTCTAAATTCACTATGCAGGTCTTTCATTGTGATTGTTATCTCTGACTTAACTTGGCCAATTATTTCTAATCTGATGTTCTCTATAACCTTATCCATCTGTTTTTTAACTTCTGCTGCTATCATTTCTGAAAGTTTGGTTGGGTGTTTTCCAATTTCCTCTATTTCGTTGTCCTCTAGATTTGTTCTGGATGAGCTGGGGGTCTGGGGTTGTATTTTACTTCTGGGTCTCGACATTTTCTTTTTTTTTTTTGGTATCTATATGTATTTCCCCCCTTTTAGTTTCAGTGCTGATTTTTTATATTTTGATTATGGGAGGTTGCTTGAAGACAAATATCAATACTTTTTAGGAGAATTCTGTTTGTTCAGTATCTTCTAGGCATATGTGATTCTTGGCTCTCATGGTTGTCTCAAGACCCTGGATTATGTTAATGATTATTACCTCAGATAATTACAGTATTACCATATGAGAATGTACAACTGGTTATAGCCTGTATGGCACACTCGTTACACTAGTACATTAACAATAGCATCAATTACATTCCTGAAATTGACCGACTGTGGTAGAAATTAACTTTGTATCTTTAACCATAAGAGCAAGGTCTACACCGTCATAAAGCAGAATCCAATATAAACCAGGAATTTGCATGTAGTGGGTATTTTGTTAGTAGAGTGATTTTTTTCCCCCTGCTTGTAGCAGGGATAATGAGGGATCGGAAAACGTATAGAGGTAATGAGGAAAGTTCTAAAAGATGTAAAACTTACAACAGGATGTTACTTATGCTTTGAGAAAGTTGAGTAGATAGTTTACAAACAGTGAAAGGTGATAGTAGTGGGTCAAACCATATAGATTTTATACAATATTTACTCATATGAAAAAGGAAAAGGAGAGAGAAAACAAGAAGAAAAGGAAAAACAGCATTTGCTTAAGTAAGGAAAGATATGAGCCAAGCAGGAGTCAATAAAAGTAAAAAATCAAAACAACAACAACAATGAGAAAGAATATGTAGACAAGAGAATGTATTGGACAGGTATCAGGATGAATAAGAGAAAGAAAAAATAAGGAGAAACAAAACCAATATATACATATATTATGTATACATACACATACAGTGAGATTTCTCTGGTAGCCACCACTCTGTGGGGGGCACAGGCTGAAACCTGATTCTGTGCTCATTAGCCCTACCGAGCCTGCAGTGGTCAGTGCTGGGTACTATGTTGATCCTGGCCTCCAAGCATGGAGTCTGGGGGCAGTTGTCAGACTGCAGCTCTCTGAGGGATCTTTGGTAGCCCGCCTACATCTCCTTGTAGTTTATGTCTCTAAAAGTTCCTTAGTGGTGTGGGTATTGTTGGCTTTACCAGATAGTGATGGCTTGGATCAGAAGAGAAATGGGAAAAGAAAAAGAAAAAAAACAAAACACAAAACAAAACAAAAAAAACAAAAAAAAAAACCACCAAAACAACAACAACAAAAAACACTGAGGGAGAGAGGTAACAGTGCTTTCAGTGCAAGATGTTTCCCACCTTATTTGACATTCACCCTGCCGGTGCACAGGCCAAGCCAGCGCAAATCCACACCAGGAAGCAGCCTGACCTGCAAGCTCAAGCCTCGCTCCGATAAGTATGAATCTTAAAGGAAAAAATGTATGAATTGGACTTTATCAAAATAAAATATTTTCTCTTTGAAGACAGTATGAAGAAAACAAAAAAGCAAGCCATAAAATAGGTGAAAATATTCTCCACAATACATCTGACAAAGAACTGCCTCGTATTCAGAATAAAACTTAACAATAAGTAACATTCGGCCAAGATCACTAATAATGCTTTCAAATTCTTTAAACTCGGTAATGTCTCATAAAAGATATATCGAGTAAATGAAAAGATAGTTGGCATCAAGTAGTCATCAGAAAAATGCAAATAAAAACCACAGTAAGATACCACCATTACAACCATTATAAAGCATAAAATGAAACAGACTGACAATAGCAAGTGCTGGTATGGCAGAAAATTAACTGAAACTTTTATACACTAGAGACAGGAATGTAAATGGACAGCCATTCTGGAAAAAATTGTAGAAATTTTTAAAAAGTTAAATATACATGACCATACACGCTACTCATTCTAGTCCTAGGAAAAACTTTGACAAAAATGTTTATGGTAGCTTTATTCACAATAACTCCAAACTGGAAAAATTCAAATGCCCATCAATCAGTGGATGTAGTATATCCATACAAGGACTACTATAGATCAGTAGTACTACTGATTTTTATTGAGCAATATTCAACAAAAGGAATAAAGTACTGATATATAAAACAATAGGGACAAATCTGAAAATCATCTTCAGATGAAAATGAAAGCAAGAAAGAAACCAGAAGCAAAACAGTACATGATGTATGATTCCTTTTATATAAAATACAAAACATACTATAGTGATAAAACACAGATCAGTTTCTGGAGCCAAAGGCAGATGAAACAATTGACTATAAAAGAAAGGATGAATCTTAGAGATATTGAAAATGTTCTGTAGTACTTTTTATTAAAATGGCAATTTCTCAGATATATACAACTATCATAACTCATTGAATTGCACATTTTAAAAGGATAGAGTTCACTGTGCATAAATTGTTTATCAATAAATTTTGTAAAAACTGAAAGTCTTTTTTGTATCACTCTTTGTAGCTCTAATTTATTTCTCACTCTGTAGCAATTTTGATTCAGTGGTTCTGGTTCTGTCTTCTAAAATCATGCTTATGAAAGCGTAAGCAAAGAATATTTATTCTACTGTAAGTCCCTCAAATGTTTGAAAAGAGCCAGTTATTGCCTCTAGATTTTTTCTTCTTCATATTATATACTGCCCTCCAGCCTCTCAGCCTGTATCTTTTCATATTCTTTTTTTTCCTTTTTTTAATTTTTATTTTTACCAAGAACATGTATTGGTACATTGTATACATAATGATCATAAGCAACATGGTTATTTTGTACCTGTGCATGATATATCTTGGTTCCCCCCTTCCCCTCCCTTCCTTTCCATTCCCCCACCCTTCCCTATTTGCAACAGGTTTATTTACATTTTTCCTTTTTTTTTTCCTTTCATCTTACTTTTTTTTTAACCTTCCTTCTTTTCCCCCCTCCATATTCTTTAACTTCCTTAATTTCTCTGCTTTCCCATCTTGGAACACATTTTATTTTGTCAACACTCCTTATAAAATGAGTCATCCAAAACTGAATGCAATACTGTATGTGTTATGTGCCAAGTCTTATTCAAATGCGGTAGTATGGTTTGTAGGAAGAACACGAAACCTAGTATTGGGCAATTTGAGCTTTCTAATTCTGTCAGCGACCGATTTTTTTTTTTTTAAGGCCAATCTATCACTGTAGACTCCTCAATATAATGACAGAATTGGAATTATTTATTTGGCCTAAGGTTTTATTCATTTTTAGCATCCAGAAATGAAAAGTAGAGATTAAAAACTAAAAAATTTTCTCGGTTAAGAAATAAAAATACATTTAAATATACTTTTTGAGTGACTTTGTGTTTAAAATTTGTTTTTGTTACTTGAAAAGAATTGTTTAGCTTTGTTTCAGATTTGTACTTAGTGAGGTACAAATTATTCCATTTGCATGTGGATTTATACCCTTACTTCTGATAGAGATTTTTCCAGTCTTGTGCTTTAAACTTATAAGAACAGACACTACATTTGATCTTGGCCAAAAGACTAAGAAGTGATCCAGTCATGTGCTACAGACCATGCAGATTTGTGACTTGCTAAGCAAACTCTGTCAGCTGGAAAAATTAAAAACATATGGAAGCTCAGATGTTAGGTTGGGGCAAATAAAATATTAAAAAATTTTAGAGCTGGTTAGAGGATGTGATGCCATATATATATATATATATATATATATATATATTTTAAATGTGATTTGTATATGTGAATATGTTGAGAAAGTTGCCACTTGGGAATGAAGCTGGAAGAAAAACAAAAATCTTTTTTACATTTTAGGTCTGCACCAGGTAACAGCAGGTGTTGTAAATAAAGTGGGAATTTGTTCAATGTCAGGGATTTTAAAAATACACTTTTTCTAATTGCAACATTTAAAGAACAACAAAAATCAGTGTCTATATCTGTTCAAGGGAAATAGTATAGTTTATAGAAGGAGCTGGGGATCAGACATAGAGAAATTTGGGCAAAATCACTATATCACACATCACGAACATTCACTATATCAACATTCACGCTTCAGGTATTCCCTGATTTGGGGAAATTTTCTGCTAAATCTTGCAAATAGTACTTTTACCCTGAAACAGAAGTTTAAACTCTCCAGTATTACAGCTTATAGCCTACAAAATGTCTTATTTAGCCCAAACTTCCTCATGTAACTTGTAATACAAATCATCGTGCTGGGAGAAAAAATGTTTCCTATTGGCTAATTGCGCATACATTTCTACACACATGGATGGAGTAGAAAGTGTAAGTAAACACAGGTTGTGGGATTTGGCAGGACTTCTTTTTAGATTTAGTGCTATAATTTTTTTCCAGGATGACATTAAAAAAACACTTAAAATAGGTGAATAAAGGTCCTAATAGTCAATGACACCTTACAAATTGGTAGCTTTTATCCATTGGGTATCTGAAAATGAATTTTAATGATACATGTTAAATTATTTCACTTTCACAAAAAAAGCAAAAAATCATTTCACCTTTATATTTTCATATTCTTGTTTGCTGGACTTACAGGAATTTTATTTCGTACCTAGACTTCCTAAATTTTTTTAAATCCTCAGCCATCACCTTTTGGGATGTGTTCTGGTCAGAATACTTCACCAGAATGCTTCAGCCCACTTTGCTCTGTTGACTGGTGGAAGGACAGTACTCCTTCGCTTGAATAATAGTTCATTCCCTATAACACACATATTTGATGCGTTTATCTGTCATCCACTCTTTTAAGCATGTACAAACACCATTTATTTGAATTCTCAGACGTTTCCCTGTCCATTAAATGAGCAAACAAGCAAATTATAGGGTGCTGTTTAAATTTTGTTGTGACATTGGTGTTTCTTAGGCTACTAATCTGAGTTAGACAAAGCAAGGTAACAATGCAGGTAATAACTCTTTCCCCACCAAAGACAATGAAGCAAATTTTTACTCTGAAATCACATCTCCTAATTGTTGGAATCATAGTTTGTGTGGCAAGCCTATCCAATGCTCCTTTTTGTTTCTCAGATGACAACTAGGGGAAGGCACTCGATGAACTCTTGACTTTAACAATGTGTCCTGCTAAACCAAGTAGCAAATACTTTCATAAGCTAGGCTTACCTGCCTGGCTGATTTTGTATTTCCTGCTTCTAGAACTGCCACTTTGCCCATGGGAACAGCTCATCTGTCTGTACCACCATCTCTCTCTCAGTGTTGTGTTTTCCAAGGCTAGCAATCTCTCCTGTGCAGAACCTTTGGCTTTGGAAGCTTAGCTGGGGGCAGGCCCAGGGACTGGTCTGTTAGCATTGCTTAACTGTGTCTCCACTGTTGTAGCAACTTCTCTTGCCGCTTCGTATTCACACTGCTGCATGGTGGACATGAAGATGTCTTCCTTAGGGCACCTGGCGCTGTTAGGGTGCCTAACTCCAGTGCAGAGCTGCTTTTATTCTTTGTGCACTTCAACCTGCCCACCTTCCCTTGCAAAAGCTCTCATGTTCTTGGAACTGGTAGACACCGTGGACAATCAGAATTTTTAGAGAACATCTTTAAATTTAGCCCCTTCCCTCCTTGATTATTGATGGTGGCAGCTGTTGTGAGAAAACGTATGTGTCTGTTTCCCTTGTGACTTTAGACTGGGAAGATATGGATAAAACACTCCCAATTTTTTTTTTATAACCAAGGATCACCCAAAAGGTTAAAGTATGTTATTATATGCACTGCACTCTCTCAATGCTTTGGCAAAAGTAAGCATGAGATACTTACGCTTAAATGCATCCTAACTCAACATAAATCACAGATGAGTAATTATCTGCCAGTTGCAATAGCATTCTCTCACCCTCTTCTCTCCTTCCTGGAAAGGATTCAAGGCAAATGTATTATCCGCTTCTTCACAGCATTTCTTATTTCTGTTATTTGGTCTACATCTCAATCAGTCCAGCATCATAACTAGTCATTTGTAACAAGATGTCTTAATTTGCTACAAAATTACATCATCTCTAGAAACTATCTTATATCTAAACAACATATATACAATACTAATTAATCCTTGATCATATTACTGCAAGATTCTGGCAATTATTTTGAGACCAAAGACAAAACAAAGCAAAAATGCTTATTTTTAAAGTCTGTTTTATTCTCTGATTCCTGACATTTAGATATCTTTAAAATGTCTCTCAGTGGTTTTTAAAAGTTCCTTCAAACAATCTCTTTACACCTACAGTATGTTTCATGTTTCATTAAGACAATCTTATATAAGAATAAAAGATTCTGGGTGTCAGAATCTTGATTATAATAGTCAAATAAGGTCTATCCCACTCAGATATTAACCTTCTAAAGGAATGTGTTAATTCCTATTTACTGGAGGATTTTGTCATAATGGCAAAAGAATTAGCTAGGAGTGACTAAACCTCATACGCTCTGCAGTGAGAAGTGTGTACAGTTCACTACACAAACCTAAATACAACTAACCATAGAGCACACACATTCCTCCTGAAGGAACTGATATCATTACCATTATTATTGTTGTTATTTAAGATGGTTTCACTTTGTTACCCAGATTGGTCTCAAACCTCTAGGCTCAAATGATCCTCCTGCCTCAGCCTCCTGAGTAGGTGAGACTATAGGTATGTACTGCCACACCTGACTTAGTATTAATTTTTAATTTGGAAATGATTTTATTTTCCAAGTTTGACCTTTATCTCCAGGTTTCTGTCCTGGTGTTTGCTTCTTACCTCAGAATTTAGGTTACCACATTTTGGATTCTACCATACAATTGAGAACAAAGAATGGCCACTTTATCAATTGACTTATAATCACTTTCACTGGCTATGGCCATGAGCTTCTTCACAGTTCTGGGTCTAACTGGAGCATCCTGTCTGACAGTCCCATTAGGATCAACATTCTCGGCTTTGGAGAACACAAGGTTTTTTAAATTCATTTGTTAGGAGGAGTGAATTTTTGCCTAAAGAAAAAAATTAAACTATCTTCTGAAATATGGGTATCAGGATCTTGTGCAACACCATTAAACGTCCTTGTCTGCAGCTGAAATTTAAGGATTATTTCCTAATTGGTTTATGTCTATTAATTTCCTGGTAACATGGATACTTCATTAAATCCCTAAAGAACAATTATCTCTTGATTTGTGTATAATTTAATCATTATTTTGCTATTTAAGCCCGATTTAAGCTACTTAAGTACCATCGTTTTGCTGTTTAAGCACAAATGTAGATAGCACTGAACTCTTCACACAGAATTGTGTATCACTCCCTAAACTTTCCTTTCCTCTCAAGAATCCCATTGTGTTGTGCCTACTGTATTCTTTCTTTCATGGTGGTTCACTCTCACCCTGCAAAGTGTATTTCTTTTCCTACTCTTAATTGGCCCACACTTGCTCTGCAGAGCATGCTTCTTTTCCTACCTTTAATAAATGCAAATCTTTGACACCTTCGTTGCTTGTATTGTCTGATTCAGGACAAGAAGAACCTAGAAAGAATCTCTAGAAGGAGACTCCAATCCCCCAGAACCTCGTAACATATTTTGGTGAAGCCAGACAGGAGGAGGTAAGGCAATGCCCTCGTTTTATCCCAGGCACATGGTGCCGACATGTTTGGCAGCCATTTTGGTTGACTCTATAGGTAAGTCATATGGATCTGCCATGTTTCTTCACCATTTTCTTTTTTGTATTCTCCACAGTGGAAAAAGAGCAAATGAGGTCTCTGGCTTCTTCTTATAAAGATAAAGGGTACTAATGCTATTTATGAAGGTTCCACCCCCATTAACTAATTGCCTCCCAAAGGTCCCTCCTCCAAATACCATCACCGTAGGCATTAAATTTCAACTTTGGAATTTCAACAAATTAGAGGATTCAAAAACACTCAGTTCATAACAAATTCATCCTTTTTTGCTAAGATTTTTTTTTCTCTATTAAGTATATGAGTTCAGAGTTTTTGTGAGGAATGGCATTTCAGCCTTTGTATTTTCAGTTTTATGAAGTCAAGTGTTAGTTATTTTGCCAAAAAGACTAGTGAGTTTATTAGATTATCATTATTGAAAAAATGGTTGATCTAATTACTGAAAAAATATGATCAAGGGAAGGGGAAAGAAATTGGTATTACTGAGCATTTATTATGTGCTAGGACTATTACAAATATTATTTTATTTAACTCAAAAAATATTTATGAGTTAGGAATTATTAGTGTCATTAAGGATGATGAACTAAAACTGACTTTTTCCAAGGTCACAGAGCTAGTAAAGGGGAGAGCGGTCAAAAAAGGAGCCCACAGGGACAGGGCAGTCAGATGGCAGAAACTGTGGGCCCTAGATGTCAGAGGCAGGGGTTCCCAAGACAGGACAAATACGTCTGAAAGAAAGACATCATTGATTAGTTGCTATTTTACCATCTGCCAAAATTTTCCTGTGATAGCATTCCCTGCCAATTTTCAGAGGGAAATCTGCTGAAGAAATTTTAAAGGCTAATTTAACATTTATAGTTTGTTTACATTTAGTGTAAAAGTACACTGTTACTGGTTTTGTACATTCATTTTTATTAAACAGACTTAAGTCTCATCGTGTTTTTTGGAGCATTTATTTCTGAAATTGTATTTCTGAAGTAACTTCATCAAGGTAATATTGACCTCAGTAGTGTCTTTGTGATTTTTTTTTTTTTCCTCGTACTGGGGATTAAACCAAGGGCTTTCTTACTGAATTACATCCCCAGCCTTTTAAACTTTTATTTTGGGACAGAAGTCTTGATGAGTCGCTAAACTACCTAGACTGAGGTTTAACTTGCTACCCTCCTGCCTCAGCCTTGTAGAGTGCTGGGATTACACCGCGTCCAGTTTCATTGTGATACTTTAATAAATAATATACGTGAAAACACTCCTGGAGAAAAGCAGGTCGAGGTATTTTGGGGGCAGGGAGTAGCGGTTTGGGGCGGTAGAAAAGCAGGCTAAATTAGGGAAGGGGTACCACTTTACACCCAAGCTTACTTAAAGTCTGTATTTAAGAAATCTTAAGTGTATGCATGTACACTTAGATACCGTAAATAATGTGCCTTAAATCTATGTAAGACTCTTTACAGCCACGATTAGGGCCTGTATTTAACGAAAGTTGACCCAGTCTCAGGGGAGTGATGGATTCTTCAAAGCCAATCATAAACTACTACTAGACAAAACCAGAGCGGCGGAAGGGAGCGCCGGCCCTGGCGATCCATTGCTTGGAGCTCGGCTGAGCCGGGCTGGGGTCTTCCTCGGGGCAGGCGGATCGGCGCTCGGCTCGGAGCGCGGGCGGGGCGGTGAGGACCGGAGCCCGCACGCCCGGCGCGGAAGGTGGGGCTCGGCGCGGCCGCTCGGCGGTGCCCAGCGCTCGGCCTCTGGAGCTGTCTCCCGGCAGGGCGAGGCCCAGCGCGCTCACCGGCAGACCCGGCCCAGCCCCAGGTCAGCCCGCGCGGCTCCTCGGCCGCGCTCCCGTCGGGGCGCCGAGCTCTGAGGGCGCGCCGGCGCGGACGGTTCTCCGGGACCCGCCGCCCACAGAAAGGGCGCGTTCGTTCCGGGGGCGCGCGGAGCCCCTCGCGCTCGCGTTCGGGTGTGTGTCGCCCCGGAGCGAGAGCTGGCGCGGTCTCCGCGTCTCAGCCGCCTGTGTGCCCGGGGCCGAGAGACGGCGCCCGCCGGGCGCGGGAGCCTGAGGCGGGCGGGCCGGCGGCGCTCCGGCTTTCCCGCCTCTCGGGCGGCTCGCTGGGCGCGGGGGGCGGGGCCTTCCGAGGCCGACGCCCGAGGCCGGGAGCGTCCTTGCCCACGCTGGAGCCCAGACTTCGCCAAGTCGCCTTCGGGCGTTTGTGTGCTCGGTTACTCCATTCAGTGTTGGCCCCTGACTCCTCACTCACTTGTTATGTACGATTTGGGGAACTTTTGAAGTATATGTGTAAGAGTAAAAATTATGGAATGAGAAGTTAAGGAATGAGTACCAAATCTGAAAATGTTATCAAATAAGTAAGGGTTATGGAGAATAAGAAAGTGCTAAATTGTCATCCGTATAGAGTAAGTGAGAGTCCTCTGCACAGAGAAAAAATTGGTCACAAAAAGCAGTTTCAGAAGACTCAAAATACTTGGGATGATGTTATCTTTGTGCTTTGCAATATAACTACCACGTGCTGAAACAAAAACTTTGTAATAAATAATCTAACTTGGAAATTTAGAAAATTTGAATCTAAACCTAGAATTTTAATTCAAAATTTAGTAATCTCCTTACATCACAAATCCATACTGAAATGTATTAAGGTTCCTTTTAAGTCTTTTTAAAAAAAAGATTTATTTACGTAATGAAAGTGCCAAATTAATCAAGTTTTAGAAACTTCATGACATGATTTTATGAAGCCTGAAAAATCATATTTTTAAATATGATTTTTAAACGTTGACGGGGTAGATTTTTCAGAGTTAATTGAAAATTGTTTTTATTTAAAATTACTTTTATCAATTGATCCTTGCTAATGCATTTATCCCACAATGAATTTACACAGATCATTACTATAGGCCGAGCACTCCTCTGGGTTATTGCAATTTAATAAGCATAAAACCCCTGCTTGCTCTTGAGGGAGAAAGATAGTAAGCAATTAAACATACAATGTCAGTTATCTATTAGTGCTATAAAGAACAATAATGCAGGATGAGAGAGAATTTTAGTTAAAAGACTATCTTTTTCCTATAGGAATGCATCAGAACTAAAAAGTACGTAAAATTTTTATTCTGAACCAAAACAAATTCTCTTTTATGCTAGAACGGGAAATCATAAGTTCTTCTGACAATATTTGCTGTTTATATAGGAGGATTTTTGTATAGTTTATGTCCCACTTTTTTCCCAAAAATTCTTGAATTTGTAGAGTTTTTGTGTGTGTCTTTGTCTAATTTGCAGTTTTGTTTAGAATAAAGAATTCAAGCATATATATATTAGGTTTAAGATTTTCTACTTAAATTCTGAGGTAGCAAAACTACATAAAAGTGGTCTGATGAGTTTTATTTATAAAAGTTTTTGTTTAAAAATGCATAGTTCTAAAATTTGGAAACACTTTTTGGACAATATAGAAAATGACTAGTGTTTTCATTTATATTTTTCAGATAATTGTTCAAGTTTTGAAATTGGTTATATACATAAAGATATTAAAACTCTGTGAGCAGGCTGAGAATGTAGCTCAGTGGAAGACTACATAGTACTTGCATAGTATATGTAAGGCTCTAGATTTGATCCCCAGTACCTCAAACAAAGCAAGACAGCTTCTGTTAGTGTATTTCTGAGTGAGTCTTCTGCCTTCTATGCTGTTATTCAAAGCTTTTATTTTTCATTTCTGAGTTAGTGTTCTGCCTTCTATGCTACTATTCTAGGCTTCAATTTTTCATTAATAGTCTAATTGTTTTAGATATTTATAAAACCACACTAATTTGTTTCAGTTTTTACTATTTCATTTTGTTGATAGCAGTGATTAACAAATTGAGAAAAATAAGGAGGGCAATTAAACATGTTGGGAAAGGGAACCCAATAACTAAAACAACGAAAAACCTCACAATACAGTATTCTGGATCAGTCCTAAAATATCTGCAGGTTTAATACTTACCTGTAGCATTTTCTCAAGAGACAAACATGGATACATTACTTCTTCGCCTACATCACTTCTACTTGTGTCTTATGTCTGTGTCAGGGAAGTCTCAATATTGGAGAGACATGATCTAAATTAGCAATGAAGCTTTCTCCACAAGAGGGTGCTCATATAGTTTTTTGATTTAAGTTTCTATTCTGAGGAAAATTTTGCTGTATATTAACTCCCACAGAAATAGAAATGTAACTTATGTTTTTGTGATCCGTGCATCTGATTTCATGTTTTCACATATAGAATGTTTTATCATGTTTGAGAATTTAGATGGGGTTGGGGATTTAGCTCAGTGGTAGAGCACTTGCCTAGCAAGCACAAGGCCCTGAGTTCGATCCCCAGGACCCCGCAAAAAAAGAATTTAGGAAAAATTGGGTTGTAGTGTTGATGGACAGGGGGAAGCAACTGGAATGAGGAGCAGCTTGTAGAAATACTGACCTATACATTGAAGGGTGGGTGAGAATTTGCCAAGTGGAGAATGAAAAAAGATACATTTTAGGCATTGGGACAATATGAAGAGAGGGGCAGAAGTGTGAAAATACATGAATGAGTAGAGAAGCAAAGAATAATAAATTTGATTGTTGAAGCACTTTGGAGGAAGCTGTAGAAGATGAAGCTGGAAGACTTGTCTGTGGTTGGTTATATTTTACCAGATATTCTGGGATATTAATGATTCTATTTATTCAGAAACATTTTTCTATATCTTTGCAAATAAAATGTAAACTACCTTTTCTGTATCCTGTAGATTTATGACAAAGACGAGTTTTCAACAATGCTAAAATCAAATGACTGCTTGTTTCCTGTGGATAATTTGTTTTTTGAAAACTCAGATGAAGTTGAAAAGTAAGTCTACCTTAAAGAATGGTAATATAGTGTATTATTTTGGATTTTCTAAAATTTTAAACATTTTTTTCTTTCGGTAAATAAATGAAGGGACAAAAGAATGGTATTTCAGTAACATATTTGGAAAACATGGAATTCAAATATAAGGAAGTAAGTAAAATTTAATATGTTAAATGTTGTCATTTAAAAAATAAATTCTTGTCTATTTGCCTTTCATTTACTTGCATTTCTGGTTTGTTCTTTCTGGCCAAGGTAAAGGCTGAAAGTAGTAGAATAGTAGCTCAGGACAAAGAGTGATGGCACTTTTTTGAAACAGAACGGGCAGTGTGCCAAAGAACAAATATGATAGGCAAATTCAGTACAGGTAGGAAGTATGGAAATGGATATGCAAGGCCAAAGGGAACAAGAAGAGAAAGTAGATAGTCTCTTAAATACCACCTTTTATGGATTTTCATATGTGAATTGCTCTCAATTCTAAATTATCTGTGTTTGTCCTATTAGCCTGTAGCAATGAAACATTATCGCTTCATTTATTTTTATTCATATTCATTCAAAGATTAACTATTAATTGAATGCTGAAAGAGACAGAATGAAATAAATGTTTACTTCAAAAATTTAAAGTCTAAAGATTAAGCACACATATGGAAATGTCATGAATAAATAATGTGACTATGTAATTCATTATCCAGACTGGAATATTTTTGATAGTAAAAGCGTATGTCCAACTAGGGAAGCAGGAGTTAATCAGAACTGACCCAGGCACGTTTTGGAGCATATGGTTATCTTTCTAACAACACAAAATAAAAAAGATGTGCAAAGCACATGATAAGCATGTGTTCCTGCAATGAAGTTTCAGATTCAGCAGGAAGGTCATCTTGGGCCAGATGGTTAGATCAGACTTTATGGTAGTAGAGAGAAGCTTCAAGAGATGTGGCATTTGAAGGCAAAGTGTTTCAGGGAAAAAAAGAATAGAGATGGGACATTTCAAAGTCCTTTTAGTGGATAGTGTATAGAGACAATTTCTGCAGTAAATGATTCCTAAAGGAGAAATATGGGACATAAAGTTCAAAATTCAATGGAGGATAGAGTGTTTTGAGTATTAAATGCTAGGAGAAGGATTTTTTGATATTATTATTTGCTTTTTAAAGTAATTCTCTCTGTGTTAAAAGCCATGTATTTAAATCAACAAACTTTCTTGAACAGTATACTTGATTATAAGAGGCACTGTACCAAGTACTCCTGGTATAAGTGAAAATAAAAAACCAAAGCCCCAGCTGTTCGCAATCTAGAGGCAGTGTCGGATCTATTTACTGATGTCTATCTGTCCATCTTTCTGTTATCTGTCTGTACATACAAAACAGGACTATGAGAAATGTTATAGGTTCAGTCTGTAAGAAGAGAGAAGGGAGAAAAATCTATGAGAAACTATGGAAATTTCTAGGAAGAGGTAGGATTTGAACTGTGCTTTGAATGAATATAGAGTCTAGTGCCCAAAATCCTACCTGACATGTGGTATTTAGTAAATAATTGTTGAATGGGTAATGAATCAATAAAATAGTAGAATTTTTATAGGTGGATATAGGAATCAGACAGAGTACAGGGTAAGCAGCGTAAGGGCAGTATCTTTGAACAAAAATGTGGCACAGAATGTATTATCTGTGAGGTGTTGTGTTAGTCATCTTTTTGTCACTGTGCAGAAAACTTGAGGCAACAACTTACAAGAAGGAAAGATTGATTTTGAATCACAGTTTTAGAAGTTTCGGTCCATGGTCAGTTGGCACATTGCTTTTGGGTCTCTGGTGTGTACAGCATAGTGGCATACATCATCACTCAGCAGAGGGAACGCTCACCTTATGGAAGCAGGGAAGCAAAGAGAGACAGGAAGGGGCCGCGGTTCCAGTATCCCCTTCCTGGACACACCCCCAATGACCAAACATACTCCCAGTAGGCCCTACCTCTTAAAGGTTCAGCTAGAGTCAATGCCCCACAACCTTTAAAACACAGGCTTTTGGGGGACACTTACCAAACTATAGCAGGTGTATAACAAGCAATTCGGTTTGACCTGGACTAAAATGTATGTATAGGCAAATGAAAACTATAAGCTGGTCTAAGCTCATTAGGAAGTTTAATATTATTTGGAGCCACTGAAGGAATTTTGAATGGAGATGTATGATGAAAACGATTCCACAAAACTTTTGTAAGTAAGGAGGGGAAGAAGGGTGGAAGGGAGGGGAGGGGAATGGTAAAAAAAGAAGCAAGATGTATCATGTACAGGTACAAATTCCTATGATGCATGTTATCCTTATGTATATCTAAAATGTACCACTAAAATAACATTTTAAAAAAAAGAAAACAGTTCTGAATTAATGTGGAAGGAATGTGTGAATTAGAGATGAAGCCTAGAGGCAGTGAGGGCTGTTAAGACACAACTGTTCTCAATCAGCCATAAGTTGATTAGAGTCTTGATTACAATCGTGACAAAAACGTGACAAAAAAAGGTAAATGATGAACTTGAGAAGTTACAAGGAGGATTCAGTAAGACTTGATAAATATCTGTATTTAATGAGTAAAAAGGATTATTATGGTTTGAATTTTGGTACTGCGAGAATGGTAGCATCTCTAGAAAAAATAGAGAAATCATAAGGAAAATTTAATTTCATGAGGGAGTGAAATAGTAGAACTTGGTGTGTGTTTCTTATATTTCTTCTTTCTTGAAGTTTTGGATTATTCTTTGCAGAAAAGAGTTAACATAGTAGTTCTAAACTGCTGCCCTTGAAAAGGACTGTTTGCGGGGTGAACTTTGACTGAGGTCTGAAAACTTAGATTTCGAGACGGTTCCCATCATTACTCATACAGTAGCTCCTTGTACTTAAATTGCATATACAAATAATGTGGTTTAAGCTGAACACCTGCTTTTCTTCTGGAATTCTGAAATTTATATGCCAGAGGATATTTATGTTATTGGTACCCAGTTAAAAGCCCTGGATATTGAGTCCCTAATGAGCTTCCCTCATGGGTAACGTTTCACATACAGTACGTCATAGCTCATTACTTAGAGCAGTGGTGACGAACCTATGGCACATGTGCTATAGCAAGCTATTTGTATCATTGAAAGTTCTAAAAGGTTTGCTATCACTGATGCAGAACACTATATGCTGAGTCTTACTAGTCATGCTAGGGAATTGTTGAACTGGGTATGCTCTAAGGAACCTTGTAATATAGTCCTAAATTTCAAATGATCTGGCATATTGTCATTCTGTCAGACATTGTCAGATAATGTGTCCCTAGGTTTTTTATTTGGAAAATATGGCAATAGTAGCTATGTGCTAGGCACTATGAGAAGCAGAAAAATAAAAGACTGTCTCACTTCAGAGAGCTTATTGTTCCTAAATGAAGAGAAAAGAAAGAAAGAAAGAAAATCCTTGGGACTTGGGATAGGCAGATTACATGGTGGTCTTTTAAACTGTATTTCCTGTTGCTCAACACTTAATCTTTTTGCCCTAATGCAGGGCAAGTCAACCTTGGTGGGAAAGCAAATATTAAAGCAGTATCAGTTAACAGGATCACAGCTGAAATATAAGGAGGGGTGAGGATGCCCAAAGTGTGGCACAAATCACATCCATTTCTGTAGGCTTATAAAGAAATTGTAGATCTCACCTCGTTTCTTAGATTTTCTGTAGTTTGTAGATAGTTCTGGACCAAGAATATTTGGGTTAGGACATTAATTTGCAATAGTGTTATAGAATACCAGTAATGGTGTTGTGTACACATTGATGATACATGATTGTGTTATGTTGTAAGTAATTAGTTATGTGTGATTGTTAAAATGCTAAAGTTCAAACATTATTTACTAATTTTTATTTATTTATTTATTTATTTATTTATTTATTTATTTATTTATTTTTGTGGTGCCGGAGATCGAACTCAGGCCCTTGTGCTTGCAAGGCAAGCACTCTAACCACTGAGCTAAATCCCCGGCCCCCTAATTTTTTAAAAGATTGGAGTAGGTTTAAATTTCCTGTCACAAGCATTTTAATTAGATAAAATAAGGTGGAGTTATAGCCATTTATTAAGTAGCACATCTCACACAGCATTCTCATTAATCCTGTGACACACAAGGGAAAAAAAGTTAAGAATACTACTTCTGCTGGGAGTTGGGGCTTTAGCTCACTGGTAGAGTGCTTGCCTAATAAGCACAAGGACCTGTGTTTGAACTCCAGCACTCAAAAAAAGAGAATACTACTCCTTCTGTATAGGGGTAAATCAAAGTAATGGCAGAAAGTTAGTTTACAGAGTGTTTATCTAAGATTCTGTAAGTGAGTAATGCTTAATAAATATATAGTGTGTGATGTTGTATCTTTAATAACATATATTCACATTTTTATATTTTGTATAGCTTTCCAGACAATGAAAAATCATTGGATTGGTTTCTCCCCCCTGCTCCATTGATTTCAGAAATTCCAGATACTCAGGACTTAGAGGAAGAAATAGAAAGTCATAAACTGTTAGGTAAATTATTATGTGTTTATTGTGAAACCAAATTCATGGAGTTCCTGTCAACATAAAAACATCTAATAATAAAAAGTATTAGTCCCTTTATTTTAATAGAATAAAATGAAAGGCTTCTCTTATTCAAAATAGTGCTTACCAATCTTAAGATCTAACACACCTTCTCCATATACACATGCACGGACATATACATAATATGCAATACAGTCCTACAATTGTTTTGTTCTGTGAATATTTTTCTCTTTACCATTAAAATTCCTGTCACTGATGTTCAGTTTTTCTTTGCTTTTTACTAAGGGTAAGATCCTCCGGGAGCCAGATCCTTAAATTATATTGAGTGAAAAAAGCAATATACAGAAGATTGTGTATAGTTTGGGAATTTTTATAAAACTCCCAAAACAATCATACTCAGGCCAGAAATTTTGCTCAGGGGTAGAGCATGTGGTCAGCATGTGTGGGGTCCTGAGTTCAACCCCCCGAACCAAAAAAAAAAGAAAAGTATGTTCAAACAATGTGTGTTATGTAATGTGATATTTCTGGTAAAATTTTATTTTTTAAATTGAGTGGTGGGCTGGGGATTTAGCTCAGTGATTAGAGCGCTTGCCTTGCAAGCACAAGGGCCTGAGTTCAATCCCCGGCACCACAAAAAAAAAAAAAATAAAAAAAAAAAAAAAAAATAAATTGAGTGGTAAATGCATATGTATGTATTTGATTATTAAGCCTCATAATTTACATATATGCTTTGTATATAAAATAAATAACATATACTCTTGAATGTGTTAAATAGTATTTAGCATGAGTAATATACATGTAGTATATGTATAAATAGATGGCATAGAAAATTTAACTGCTGATGAGTCTACTAAACTCTACCTAAGCCATCTGTAGCTTCTTGAAAAGTGTCTGTAAAGAAACTTTTATAATTCCATCACTCTGACGAAAACATTTCTTTATCTTGATTTTAGGAGCAAAATTACAAAATTAAAAGCATTGTATCATATAAACACTTTATCATATTGGGTAGCATTTTGTGATTGGTCATTGTATTTCTGCATGTAAATTATGTATAATTTTAAATCTCAATTGCTTGTATAATATCACTTATAGTAGCTAAAGTAGTTAAATATTCCATTTACAGGTTGCTTTTCTGTTTTTTTGCTTAAAATTATTTCTGTGGGTTGGGTGTTAAACCTATAATGTAGATTTTATATATATTTTGAATTTGGTTTTAATAATTCTGAATTAATTTCTGAGCTCCCTTTAGATAAAACCACCTGTATGTATTTTAAAACTATATATGGTATTATAAATTATCTTGTTGCTATAATAATACTTTTCTCTTGGCTGTCATATGTAACTAGTAAACTGTTTGGAAGGTTTTTGTTAAATCTTTCCACTGTAATTTTGAAAATTTGTTTTCATGAAGAACATGTAATAATAATATGTTCTGTTTTTGTAGGTGAGGCAAAGAAGCCAAAACTGTTAACATCAAATTTAAAGTTTGCTAATGGAGACACAAATTATATTTCACCAACACAAAAATTCAAATTTACCTCTAATAAATATGAACATGATTATCTAAATTTAGGACAAGTAGATAACACTGACTTACCATATGTTTCTGAAAAGCTGACATATGGGTCTTCTCAGAGATATAAAAATCACATGAGTACTGAGATAGCACATAAGATAAATGTTCCTGATGATACAAAATTAGTTAATATTGTAGAAGATAAAGGAGAAAGCACATCAGCACTCCGAAAAAGGTAATTAGTTAAATGAAATAAATACTATTCAGTGAATAAATTTGAATATTTATGTGTACATTCAAAACTATTAAATATCTTCAATCTGAATGAGAAAAACAGAAACAAAAAATAAAATCTATTGTATGCCAGACATTCTGTTACTGGGATTCTAGTCATAGGTTCTTGCTTTCGGAGGCATAAATAGTAAATAACTAAAACTAATTGACTAAATATTTTCTAGTATGGTAATTATTTTGATGAAGTATATAATTAGAGCAGAAATTCTCAAACTTTTTCATCAGTATCCCTTTACACTTAAAAATTATTGAAGAGGAGTTGGGGATTTAGCTCAGTGATACAGTGCTTGCCTCTAGTGTAAGGCCCAGAGTTTGATCCCCAGCACCTCCAACAACAAAAAATGTTGAAGATTCCCAAAGAAATGTCATTTAGGTGTGTTAAATATCTATCAATATTTAACCGTATTAGAAATCGAAACAAAGATTTTTAAAATGTATTTGCTAATTCATCTTAAACTCATGCTAAACCCATTACTGGTTAACTCAAATAATGTATTTTTTAATTTTAAAAATTCGTATTCATCAGCAGGTGAGTGGATTAAAAATAATGTGATATATATATGTATAGACCCCAGTTTAGGACAGTTTGACTAATGATTTTTTTGATGGTAGTCTAAAAGAAATATGCATTCAGTAGTAACTGTACTTCAAATTTGGGGTTTGCTAGTGTTATGTATTACCATAATTTCTTATGCTAGATGGTGACTCCCTGCAGCTCCCTGTCTACCATGCAGTCACAAGAGTAACAAGAAATGCTCCATAGTATACGATGATTTTCGCTAGGTTGGGTATATTAAATACATTTTTTATTTTTGATAGTTTCAACTTACATTGTATTTATCAGGATATAACCCCAGCATGAGTTGAATAGCATCTGTATATGCAGTGGAAGGCTATTCATCCATAAAATGCATAAAATTCTGTCATTTGTAGGAATTTAGATGTCATGGGTGAATTTAGATGTTATGTTAAGTAAACTAAACCAGACATAGACAAATACCTTATGATCTTACTTATATGTGGAATCTAAAAAAGGTGACTTCATGGAGGTAGATAGTATAATTGCAGTTACCAGAGTCTGGGGAAAGGGGTAGAAGGGAAAATGAGAGTGATTGGTTAATAATACATAGTCACAGATAGGAGGAATATGTTCTGGTATTGTACAGGAAAACTAGTTAATATGTATTTCAAAATAACTAGAAGAGAGGATTTAGAATGGTCTCATCACAAAGAAATAATAAATATTTGAGGTAACAGGTATTACACTGTTCATTACAAACTGTATACTTCAGCAGAACATCATACATTGTACCCTGTCCTACAGATAATTATTATTTGTCAATCAAAAATAAAACTTTTTAAAAACAGTTTAGTGAGACAGTGACATTGTTTTATATATTTTGATGTATTCACCAATTCAAACTCTGAATAACATTGTTTAGGTTTTTTTTTTCCCAAATAAATATGTGGGTGTGATTGATAAAATCTTTGGCTATTTATAATTGAACTAAATCTCTAGCTCCTCTCCCCTCCTGAAGGTTAAAGGGAGAGCAGTAGGAGCAAAAAATTCCAACACTCTAACAACATGGTGGTTTCCTCTTGTTGCTAGTCCCCATCCTGAAGATCTATCTAGGGGCCCTTCAAGGGTCATCTCATTACTACAGTATAAACTCAGGTCTGCTTGAAAGGATCTTGTTGAGAATAACAAAAGATATTTCTGTCATTGCAGTTAGGAAATTCCAAATGCATTAGGAGCTATAACCAAGAACAAGGACAGAGAACAAATATGTATTTCCTATTATACCACATGTGTTAGTTAGCTTTCTGTTACTGTAACAAAATACCTGAGAAAAACAGTTTAAAAAGATGAAAGATTTATTTTGGCCTACAGTTTTGGAGGTTTCAGTCCATGGCTAGTTTGGTTATTTGATGAGGCAGCCCATCATAGTGGGAGAGAGTAGTGGAGAAAACTATTCACTCATGGCCAGGACATGGAGAAAGGGTGGAAATGGGGGACCCACTGTCACTTTCAAGGGCAGACCTCCAGTGACCAGGAGATGTCTCACTGAGCTCCACTTCTTAACGTTTCTGCCATCTCCCAGGAGCACCAACCCGAGGACTAAGCTTTTAGTACATGGGCCTTTGGAGGATATTCCAGATCCAAACCCACATAAAGGTTTATTTTTGGGCTCTTCATTTCACCCCACTGACAAGTGTGCCAGCCTTTATGCCAGTCCCACAGCATAGCTTTAGAAATGTTTAAAATTGGGAAGTGTGAGTCCTTCAAATTTGTTATTTTTTTCAATATTATTTTGGCTATTCTGGATTTTGGCTATTAATATACTATGTAAATATTATGTCTTCTTGTTTTCTAAAACTTTGAGAATAATTTATAAGTATTTCTTATATTTGAATGGTTATTAGGTAGTGTTTGGAGTGATTTGATCTGCTAAAATACTTAAATTCATTTCCTTTTTTGGGGGAAAGGGGTTAGGACATACAAACTTAACCAGTACATTTGCCAAGAAAACTGTATAAAATATCTGGTACCTTCTGTGGGGCCAAATGCTATTGCTGACAACTTTTAATTCATGACAGATTTGTTGATTTTTTTCCTATAAATTTAACGTAAGTATGTTTATATATTTATATAACAAATCATTTTGTTTAAGCTTAACTACTATAAGTGAGTTTTACTTTTACTGTGACTATATTTAGTGGCTTTTCCCCTTTTTGTTTAGCACTTTACTAACATTAGTTAGTAGTCATTAGGTATCTGTTGTTGTATACAAATTATTCTAAAATTTAGTGGCTTAAAATAACAAGAAAAGTTTTTATTTGGAGGATGCAATTTATTTTTCATGGTTTCTGTGAGTTTAGGAATTTAGGAACAATTTAAGTGAGATTTTTGCCTGTACACTCTCATGAGAATGCATAAGATGATGGCAGCCTCTCTCAGGGGTGCAATCAAAAATATTATGCAGTTTGCTCATCTGACTCTTCCCAGGGGCTATAGGATCCATTTTCTTTTTCCTTTTTCATCAGTGTATGTTTGCAATACATAATAATTATGTCCATTTAGGGGAATTGGGCCATGCATATAACATATTTTAATCCATTTTCAAGGTGACTCACTCACCTTGACTGGAAAGTTGGTGCTACTTATTGACAGGAGGCCTCAGTACCTCTCCTGTGAGCCTCTCCATAAGGTTGTTGGAGATCATTCTTAGTATTTGATGATTAGATTCCCAAAGAGTGAGCCATCTAAGAAACCTTGAAGAAGGTATGATGTACTTCATGACCTAGCCTTGGAATTCACAAGCTTTTGCACCCATGTAGTACTCTACTAGTTACACAGTCTAGTCCTGATTCAATAATTCAATTCGTAGGAGTCTGCAAAAGAGTGTGAAAGATCCTCGGGGCTATTGTTGGAGACTGGCTACCACCAAAGGATTTACCTGAGTTTCCGTGAAAAGTGCAAAGATAGAAATCAGTAATTTGAATTAGCAAGTAATGTTTTAGGAGAATGGTTACATTTTTTGTTTTAATCTATAATCTGTGGATATTTTAAAGGGATAATTTTATGCTAGTTTTTCACATTCTGAACAACTACTGAAAGTGGGAAACATGGTGGTGTTTCTTTTTGTTTTCAGATTATTTAAAATATGTGATAATATACATGGAAGTGCTTATTCTAATGACGGTACAAACATGGATTCTCATATTGGCTCAGTGAAAATTTTCCAAACAGAAATGAACAAAGGGGAACGATGGAACTATAGCAATAATAAGCAGAAAGCTCAGTATCATACAAACGTATTTAAAGCAAATGATGTTTTTCCTGATTCTGAAATTGGAGATTTATTCAAAGCACCATCTTTTTCAGTTCCACTCCAGCCTCATGATATTCAAGGTAATTCCTTGCTTTTTCACTTGGTTCTATAAAAATATAAACTAATCTGTAGTTCTTACATAGATAAAGAAGAATACAAAAATATAGTCAATTTGAATAGGTTATCTCTTTATGTGTAGTTTCTGCCTTTTATCATGTTGCATTATTTTAAAACTGTTTTGAATCATTTTCACTGTATCAGTAATAAATTATTCAACCCTAATTAAAGCATTTTTAATAAAAAAAATTTTAAAAAATATCCATATAAATACATAATTTTTTTTTTTAGGGATAACCAAAAATGGCTTAGGTTCTTTGAAGGCTATCACAGAAATCCGTATCCTTTAGATTATTTTACATTGTTTTATGTTTATGTTTATGAAATCATAGTTTTAAAATATTTTGATTCATTGTGTTTGTATGCATTTATTTTGGTTGACAAAGAAGGAAAAGTGAATCTTGGGTCATGTAAGAGATTGGTGCGTATGATAGTTCTCAAGTGTGGTCTACAGAGTGGTGGCAGTTTGCGGACTGTATTGTTACCAGTATGTGACATGATAATAGAGAAATTTGATTGGTATTATTGGCAGAATGCTGACCATAATTACTTCCAGACAGATATGGTGCTGTAATTTCTTGAGTTTTGGGTAAGAAGAGCTATATTGAATAGATACAGATAATGTCTTATATTTTGGGTAAGAACAGCCATATTGGATTAAAATGAATAGAGGAAATGGGATATTTTGTAGATTGGGGAATTTTTCTTACGAATCTAATATTTGAAAGAATCTAAGTTTAGTTTTGTATATAATCCAATTTGCATGCCTAACAATTTACTAGTGTAAATGTTTTAAGTGTATTCTGTGTATTCCGGCAGTAACATCCTCTTTGCATATTTAATACCCTGTGCGTGCCTACACTGCTACACTTATTTTATTATCATTCACTAGCTGCTGTGTGACTATTTTCTCAGGACCTAACAACTCCTTGAAGGCAAGTGCTGTGTTTTATCTATCTTTCTATTTCCCAGTACACTGAAAGATCAAGTAAGGTACATAAAATAAGGAAGTTGTTCTAGCAAAGGAATAGCCCTGAGCAAGAGTGGGGTTAAAAAATGTGGAATAAATTTGGAAAGAACAAACTCTGAAATTTGACTGAAATCAAAAATGTGATAAAAGAAGTAGCAGGGAATAATCTTGAATAAGTATTTTAAGATCAGATCATCTAATGCAATAGAAGAAAGATCAAGTTTTTCAAAAAATTTTTCCCTGGCTTGATTAAAATATAATAAACATTAATACTGTACGTTTTTAAAGTCTGCCATATAATGTTTTATTATTGTATACATTGTGAAAATTTATTACTTCAACTAATTAACATCTATTACCATTATATGTGGTGAGAATGTGGAGGAAAAGGAACCCTTACACACTATTGGTAGGAATATAAATTACTATAACCAATATGGAAAACAATATGGAGGTTCCTCAAAAAACTAAAAATAGAACTATCGTATGATCCAGTAATCTCTTTCTTGGGTATACATCCAAAGGAAATGAAGTCAGCATACAAAAGAGAAACCTGCACACCCATGTTTATTGTGGTACTCTTCACAATAGCTAAAATATGGAGTCAATCTAGATGCCCATCCAGATGAACGGATAAAGAAAATATGGTTTATATACATTGTAGAATATTATTCAGCTATAAAGAAGAATAAATTCCTGTCCTTTACAGGAAAATAGTTGGAGTTAGCGGACAAGTTAAACAAGATAAGCCAGACTAAGAAAGACAAGTATTACAAGTTTTATATTATGTGCAGAAAAAAGAAAGAAAGAAAAAAAGACAGACTACCAGACAGTAGAACGGCCAAGGAAGGGCATTCGGAGAACAGGGAGTGGGGGAAGGGTAGAAGAAGGGGGACTGGACATAAGCAATGCACAATGTATGAATGTATGGAAATACAACACTGACTCTCATAATTTTTTAAATTAATATGTTCTGATAAAGTATATTTTATAAAGATCTGCTGTCTTCGCATTTTTTATTGATTTTCTTTTGAGACAAGGTTTCACCATGTTAGCCAGGCTGTTCTTGAGCCTCTGGTATCAAGTGATCCTCCTGTGTCAGCCTCTCATGTAGCTAGGACTCTAGATACATGGCACCATTTCTGTTTTTTTATTAGTAGTACGTGTTTGTAGTACATAATGATTACACTCCTCATGAGAAGTTGGTACACGTACATAACACATCTTAATTCTTTTCTTATCCCCTTCCCTCCCTCCCTTACCTTCTCTCTATCTCTTTGCCCACTTCCCTTTTGCAAAAGATCTATCTCCCTGTTTCCTGATATCTATGTTTTATTTCTCTCTTTATTTATAACTTGAGTTTCTCATATAAGAGAAACCATGCAAAATTTAAGCTTTTGTGTCTGATTTATTTCACAACATTATGGTCTCAAGGTGCATCCATTTTCTCAAGTTTATCTTTCTTTATAGCAGAGTAGTACTCCAGTGTGTGGCACATTTGAGATAATTCTGAAGTACTGTATGGTTATAACATACTTGCCTAACTGCATTCAGTGCAGATAGCTGAATTTAATTACACTGGGAGAAGGAGACAATAAGGGTGTTACATAGGATGATACATAGCCAGTCTTTGATTTAGCATGCTTTTGTCACAGCCTTGTTATACTTCCTTCTAAATAAGATGATTTAAAAAGGATGGAAACAGGAAATATATTAGCAGTAAGCAGTTAATGATGGTTTAATTATTTGTAAGATGATGAGTTCTTTTTATTTTTTACTAAAAGCCTTTTTGTATTATGGCACTACCTTTTGAAGAGTTTTAAAGATTTGCATGCTATATGAGTAGAGCTGAAGTGGTTCTGTTGTTTAGATGTCTTTGTTAATCAAGGCCATTGTCTATAATAATGTTCACTATTTATTGTTCCAAAAATTTATTTGCTGTCAGATTCACTGAACTGTGTACAGCAAAAGACTGAAAGCTATTAACTGATTCTTTTTTTTTACTATTTTCCTGTGTTTGAATCCTCAGGACAATAGAAGTTTTGTCAGATTGATACTGCCCCAGTACTGTTGTCATTTTCAGTTCTGCAGACATTTTTCCCATTATAGCATGTAATTACAGCGATACTGCTGAGAGTTTGTTGAACGAAAGGAAAAATTTGATTTCAAGTATTGATAGTGATGATAAATGATGTGTGTGGTTGAATTTTATCATGAGCTGGGAAAATGATTCTGCAGCTACTCTGAATCAAAGATTCATTTTTGTGAATATAAATTGGTGTAGAACTATCTAATGAGAGAAAAACCAGCATGATAGCCCACTTCTGGGCTTGTTACAAATAAATATTTTATAGGAAAAGGCATATCTTGAAGGAAAAATGAGATTCTCTCAAAGACTGATGGATTGACAAACTCAAAATTTCATTTTTGTGTTGGCACAAGTATTCTGACATGCTATACCACTGAAAGTAATATGAAGAATTATAAATTAACTGCTTGATTTATTAAGCGTAAACAATTACTAACTGAGTGCTTAGTATACTGTATATGCCAGGCATTGTTCTGGATACTTAGGATGTGTCAGTTAAGAAAACAGTGAATCCTTACTCTTGGGGAGTTAACATTTTTGAGATGATAATGGGGAGCAGGATAGATCTGTAACAGTATATAAATAAGTCATACAGTGTTTTATTTTTGTTGGGTGCTTTTTTTGGTGACAGCTTCTCATTACGTAGCTCAGGATGGCTTCACACTATCGTCTTCCTGTCTCAGCCTCCCAAGTGTTGGGATTACACACCTGGCTATCATATAGTATGTTAGAAGGTAATGAGCACTATAGGAAAAGAAAAAGAATATAGGGTAAAGATTAAATCTGGACTGCTGGAATTGAAGCTTCAGGGTATAGAATTAAATATAATAATTGGGGTAGGTCTTTATGAGAGGGTAAGATCAAATAATTAAAGAAGGTGAAAGAACCAAGAAAATTTGCAAGGAAGATTGAATAGTCTAAGCAGAAGAAACGCTTCATGGCAGGTACATAGCTGATGTTTTTGAAGACTAGCCAAGTCCAGTGTAGCTAGAGGAGGTAAATTGGAGGGTGGGGAGAATAGTACGACATCAAGTCAGAAACATGGAGGCAGGGTGGGGCGGGGGTCGCAGTGTGGAGACAGATCATTTAGAGCTTTGTATCTATATACTTTAAGAGAAAGGGGAATTTGAGCAAAGTCATATAATTTGATTTAAATTTTAAAAGGATCACTACAAACAATCCATGACTTTTTTATATCTTCATAAAAATACAGTGCTTAAATAACTGCATGTTTTCAGGTGTATTATCTGTCTTATATCTTCTAATAGATTATAAAGTCTAAATTGTAGGAACTCATTTTCTTCTTTGTTTGCAGCTTTCTAAATCTAGTAAAGCATTTTGTATATACAGTAGTATTAAATAAATGTAGTTGACCAGTTATGACTCAGAGTAAGAAGAGTGCCATAAAATATCTCTCAAGCTGGCAATAGACTCTTATCTTCCCTCTGGCGAGGGAATATTTTGGTTTTTTTTGTATCTATTACTATGTTTTAACTTTTTTTACAGGAGAAGGATGGTTTAAATTTTTCCTCTTGAGCAAGCATGCTGATAATTACAGTTAAAGCCAACAACCAACTAAATTATCAAAAATAAGGGGCTTTAGGGTTATGTGACTAGAAATGTACATTAAATTAATAAAGTACAATTATAATCACTAGTTAATAAGTTAAATTTGAAACCTTAAAGAAGAGATAAAAATTAAGTGGCTTAGTCAAGGTAAGTAAGAAAATGCAGTACTTTGGAAAAGATAAACTAGAAGCATAGTTCTGATAGACTTGCCTCAGTATACTTGCATGTCTTCCATCATACGTTAACTTTCAATTTACAACCCTTATACAATCTGTTTCTGCATAGGGACTTTGCAAGTTCTCAGAATATGGAATGTGAGTGCAATAATTTCCGTTAATTCCCTTTTCGAGATGTCAGAATAGCAAATGTTAAAGGCTCATCCTTAAATGTTAAAACCTCATCAGAGTCAGTATCAATTTAACTAAATTTTTCAATTAAAAATAACGAATTTTTAAAATTTTGAAATATTTGATTCCTTAATGTTATTCTAAGCGGCAAAATTTAGAAGTATTTTCAAAGAATTTCCATATTTCAACTATATACAGTCCAAAGCCTTTGATGATGTAAGTATCTTACCATTAATAGTACTTATATGTGCTCTCTAAGGAGAGGACTAGATAACATCTATGTATCTCCAGGGCCACACTCAGTGACATAGGAGCTCAGATAATACTTTTAAAATTAATACATGGGATTTTCATAGATGGGTTGGTTTATATTTATTAGGTTTATAAGAATCTCTGTGGAAGATAAGGGAACGGTTTTATTCTAGGTCTAGCATATCTCTTTGATAAATAAAACAGCATGATAAAATATTAATAGTGTTTGGGAGGGTGGAGGGTCTGGACAAGGTTACAGTTTTAGTAATTGCAGAAGAAAGAAATGTTTGAACTATCATTCCTCAAAGTCTTCCTAAGGCATGTTTTCTAACTAGTTGAAATTGTGTGTGAAAAATTCTATATATTATATAATTGATTCAATTTTATTTTTTAGCTTCTTTATACAGATAGGAATTTTGTGATTTGTGCTCCAACTGGTTCTGGGAAAACTGTAGTGTTTGAACTAGCTATAACAAGGTTGTTAATGGAAGTTCCACTGCCATGGTCGAATATTAAAATTGTTTACAGTAAGTGTATTTTGTAAAAATAATGATTAATTATAATAAAAACCATTAAGCAAAAAGAAAGAAGAAATTCAGTTCAGGCTATAGTCATTATTGTTTTGTTTTTCATACATTTTGAAAAAAGTTTATTAATTTATTTGTTTTTAGTTTGGGGGTTTGAACCCGGGACGTCACACATGCTGAGCAAGTGCTCTACCACTGAGCTACACTCCCAGTTTTAATAAATTCTCTCCTTTCTCCTCTTTTTTTGGGAGCAGGGGGTACTACAGATTGAACCCAAGTCTTTCATAACTGAGCTACCTCCCCAACCCTTTTTGTAGTCTTTGAGTCAGAGTCTCAGTAAATGACTGAATTACCTGGTCTAGGTTCAAACTTGTGATCCTCCTGCTTTAGTATCCTGGAGTGCTGGGATTATAGGTGTGTGCCACTGCACCTGACTTTCTTTTTCCCCTTTTATGTGGTGCTAGGGATTTAACCCAGAGTCTTGTATCTCCTAGGCTAGTGCTCTGCCACTGAGCAATACCCCCAGCCCTCCCTACAGTTTTAATAAAGATACATCAAGATTGGTTGGTCTGTTAACATTAAATTCAAAATGCATTTTCCCAGAGTTATGAATAAGTAACATCTGAATTGAGGTTTTAAACTTTATATGCTTGGTTTTAAGAGGGCATTTAAAATGAACAGATAAAATCACATGTTTCGTAATTCTAGACATTTACATAGAAACCTCTGCTCCCCCTTTTTAGGTGTGTTTTTTTTTTTAATTCCTCAAAGTAATATATGCATATGACTTAAGGAATAAATATTATTAAGGGCTTGTAATGAAAAGCAGTAATCTCCTGCTCTGTCTCTACTCTTAGTTTACTTCTGTGAGCCATCATTCATTTCTATTTTTAGTTCCTTTTGGTGATTTGTTTTTATATCTTTAAACAATATACTTATATTGCTAACTTTTAATTTACCAATATTAGGGTTTACCTGTATGTATGTATGTTTTATCCTAACTTTATTAACCAAATTTTGTGAAAAAGTTTTAAATGGCCCTCATGTTCAAAATAAACATACTATTTTAGTGGCACCAATAAAAGCCCTGTGTAGTCAGCGTTTTGATGACTGGAAAGAGAAATTTGGACCAATAGGACTGAATTGTAAAGAACTCACAGGAGATACAGTCATGGATGACTTATTCGAGATCCAGCATGCTCATATTATTATGACAACTCCAGTAGGTGTTATTTATACTTTATTTTTCCTTGATTTATTAAGAATATCTCCATATTTTCATTGAGAAAAAGTTAAAATACAAGTTGGAGCATATACTTGCAATATAAACAAACATAAAAACTAATAAAATTCAGGATGCATCCTTACAGATGTTTGCTGTATAGAAATAAGCAAAAGACAAATGACCAAATAAGAAAAATTGTGGTAGAATATTCAACTTATTATTGTGGATAATTTGTAATTGTATTTATTGCTTGTATTCTTTTGCCCAAGTATTATGTATTATAGAGAATGTACCTTGTTGTAAGTTAAAAATATGTAATTAGACTGTGATTTTAAGTATTTTGTGGTAAAACTTTAAAAAAAAAACCAATGGCTTATTTTTAAACGCCTATAAGATTGTCAAACTCCTTTAAATAATTTTTAATCTTTAAATCTCCTTAAGGATATTTTTAAGTTATTAACCAAAGTATTGGTTAAACATGTTAAAATTTTTATTGATGTCTTAAACAATATTTGTTTTAATTCCTTGTCAAATTAAATTGCTTGTACTGTTTTCTGTAGGAAAAATGGGACAGCATGACTAGGAAATGGAGAGACAACTCTTTGGTCCAGCTGGTTCGACTATTTCTTATTGATGAGGTAGTAAACACATTATTCACTTTTAGTGATAAACATAAAAAGATGGTTAGAATAGATAGAATTAGGACATTTTCAGCCAGGTGTGGTGGCGCATGCTTGTGATCCCCCTACTCAGGAGGATGCTGAGGCAGGAGGGTCACTGTGAGTTCAAGTCCAGCTTGGGCTACATAGCAAGACCCTGTCTCAAAAAAAAAAAAAATGCGCCAAATAATGTTTAATCCCCTAAAGCGGAAAATGCTCTTTTTTTCAAGGACAAATGTTAGTATTATTTCTATTTTAATTTATTAAATAGATTTTTTAGTTTTATAGTTAATGAATCTTTGTTGATTTTTTTTTGCTTAGGTACATGTTGTAAAAGATGAACATCGTGGCCCAACACTTGAAGTTGTAGTCAGCAGAATGAAAACTGTACAGTCTTCATCTCTTCCTTTAGAAAATATGAGCACTAGTATTCCAATGAGATTTGTAGCTGTGTCTGCAACAATTCCAAATGCTGAGGATGTAAGTTAGAATTTTAGTCTACTTAGTTTTTTATGACTTGTGAAATGTTTAGTCCTTTTAACTTTAGAGAAAAGTAAAGGATTTTCCTGTCAATTATCTAATAAATTTGTAGAAAAATATGTTGTAGAAATTTATGGCTCGATCTCATAGTTATAACAATATTAAGGCCATGAAATTTGGTTGATTGAGAAGTCTATTGTTTGCTAATATTTAAAAGTCTTAGCCTTGTGGGTTTCAGACACCTTGTTATAATTTGACTAATATGTGGTGGTCATTATAACCAGCTAACTCTAATTGTATAGCAAAGTATGATAGAGTATAAAAATAATTGCTGAGATGATTACCATCTTCTCCCCAATTCTATGTGTCTGGCATTGTAATAAGCACTAATATTGATGCAAAGGTGAGAATATATGGGCCCTGTCCTTTAGGAGGATATCATGGTTAATGGGTATGTGGAAATGTAAAGAGATGATTATACGTAATATTAGAATGAATATATGAATTAAGTTTGTCTTCAATTTTTAGGCAAACTTCTTGAAAAAAAGAGTATATTCTCCTATTTATTTCTCAACCTACTATGTTTTTAGAAATTATTTTACAAATAGCTGTTATATTGTCTCTTTCAATGGAAAATTTTACCTTTATCTTTAAATTTGCACAATTAATCATTTTCTGGTTCTTAAAATGACTTGTTCATATTCATGAGTAATATATAGAATTTATAGTATAGAAAAACAATACAATTGAAATGCAGACTTTGTCCTTACAGATGTTTGCTATATCTCAGTCAGTTTTCCATTGCTATAACAAAATACCTGATGCAGGATGGTTTATTTCTTAAAAAGAGGTTTATCTAGGCTTCCACTTTTGGAGGTTGGAAATCTGGGAGTGGATGGCTTCATCTTGTTAGTCTCATGAGGCTCCTCCTGGCTGCCTCATCACATGGTGGATAGACTGTGGCAGGAACACATGTGAGAGTGAGAGATCATTTGGCAGGCCAGAGAGATTCACAGGTCAGCCTTACTTTTTAACAACCCATTCTCATGAGAATTCACTAAGTCTGCAACATCATCATTAATCATCCTGAGGGTAACATCTCCAGTGACCTAATCATGTTCCACAAGGCTTTAACCTCTTAAAGATACTACCACCTCAACATTGTCACTGCACCGGGGACCAAGATTCCAACATAAGAACCCTTAGGAGATATACTTAAACTATATCCAAATCATAGCAACATGGAATCAATATATATATACTTTTTTGACCTACATTTTTATATATCTGCAAATATTTCCATGTCACTAGTCTTTTGTACTATTTTTGTAGTTTTGCAATTTATTTATCTAGCCTCATAATAATGAAAGGTTGTTATTTCTACTTTTTCTGTTATAAACAATTGTGAAATTAATGATCTTTGAAAATGTCCATGATCATTTCCATAAAATGAACTTCTAGAGTAAGGTAACTAAATTAAAGGATATATAAAATTTTAAGGAACCATTTCCTTTAGTATATGTTATATTCATTTGCTTGAGCAGCCATTTCTGTGTATCCTACCAGCAGTCAAATTTCTGAATTCTAACACTGGATGATATTATAATGAAATTATTATCATTCAAGATTAAATATAAATTGTTTATATGTTAATATTAAATATTTCTCAAATTCATTGTTTAACATAGTATCTTAATTTTTTTACTTCTTTTGTTTTTATTGAAATAAAGATTTTTGTCATATTTATTACTTGAAAATTTTTTTTTTTTGCAACTTGCCAGGACATGCCCTTTACCCTTTTTTCACATTGGGATACTAATTTTTTTGTCTCACTAATTTGTTTATATAAATAAACTCTATTTTTTTTCTTTCTTTGTCTTATTTTATTATTGCCTACTAATTGTACAGCATAATAGACTTCACCATGGCATTTTCATATATATATATATGTATGTATATATATATATATATGTATGTATATAGGTATGTATGTATATATATGTATATATATAGGTATGTACATACTTTGAACATAATTACCCTCTGTCACACTCCCTTACTCTCTCTACTCTCCATTCCATGATCCCCTTTTCCCTCCATTCCCTGATCCCTTTTCTCTTCTCTAATGGTCTCCCTTCTAATTGCTTTCTGTTTTGGTGGTGAGAGTTCTGGGGATCCCTTCTAATTACCTTCTAATTCTTGATATTTCTTCCTCTATGGATAGTCGTTGGTTCTGTGAATGCTCTTTCTCTGTCTATTTAGATCCTCTTCTTCAATTTCTCCCTAAAGTTTTTATCCTTGGCCTTCTGTTCCTATCAGCCTGCAGTTTCTTGTGTGATCTTATTCCCAACCATGATAACCTAGACAGTATTTCAGTATATTTTTCTGAGCAACAAGAAACTTCTGTCAAAGCAATGGTCAGTTTCATAGGAGGACATGGAGCCTGATTACTAACCAGACCATGCAAAGATAAGGATTGCTTACCAGAGCTCCACGAACTAACTAGTGACTGTAGCTTTGGGTCTGAAATGTGCTTTTGCATTGCCATCTCTCTAGTGTTTATTTGTTCTTTTTTTTTTTTTTTTTTTTTTTTTGTGGTGCCGGGGATTGAACTCAGGGCCTTGTGCTTGCAAGGCAAGCACTCTAATCACTGAGCTAAATCCCCAGCCCCGTGTTTATTTGTTCTTTGATTTAAAAAAATTGTCAATTCTTGCCAACCTACGGTAGCCATTACCTGCTTAGCTAGTAATTATGAAAACACAAAAGAAGTTTCATTCGCTTAAAGGCATAGTTATGAAAAATAGCAAAAATTTACAATGATAATGAGAAATTCAATTTCTCTAAAAATAAATTTTAATTTTACTTTGGACTCTTATGAAGGAAAGTAAAACAAACTAATAATTATTTAGACATTTACCACGGTGAAGAACATGTACCATTGTCTTGCAGTACTACTACAGGAAACAGGGAGGCAGTCCTTATGCAGATGGGAAGAGGATCTAGGGATGTAGGGGGAGGGGAAGGAGAAGAGGGAAGGGGAAGTAAAAAGGATTTAGATGTGATATGTATGTGAACCAACTCCCTGTGATGAATGTATTGTGTATCACAAACATGTAGTAATAAAAAAGGTAAAAAAAAAACTGTTAGCATTTCCAATATAGCAGCAGCATAGTATGAATGTAATATGTAATATTAAAAAAGACTACTTGAATACTTTCATAACTTGTCTTTAAAGTGGTCTATAATTGGGTTATTTTTAGCTACAGAACTTTACTAGAAAAGATTTATTGCACATGTTTCTGTTTTTTTCAAGGTAGCAGAATGGCTTTCAGATGGTAAAAGACCTGCTGTATGTCTGAAAATGGATGAGAGCCACAGACCTGTGAAACTTCAGAAAGTGGTCCTGGGATTTCCCTGCAGTAGTAACCAAACTGAATTTAAGTTCGATTTAACCCTCAACTACAAAGTTGCTAGTGTTATACGGACATACTCTGATCAGAAACCTACACTTGTGGTATGAATTGTTGATTGCTTATTTTTAGTGTGATGTTCAGTTTTTAATATGGTTAATATAGAAAGTATTAATTCATTTTCAGTTTTGTGCAACAAGGAAAGGTGTGCAACAAGCTGCTTCTGTTCTTGTGAAAGACGCTAAATTTATTATGACTGTGGAACAGAAACAAAGGTATATTTATTCATTTTCGATTGAAAGAAGGTATCGTTTAAATGAAGTTACTTTGGGCAAGCTCCTTGACATCTCTAAGCTTCATTTTTCTCATCTACAAAATAAGGATAATAGTAAGATAGTGAATCTTAATGCAGCTATGAGCCTATCTTTATTTCATAACCAGATTTCTTGAAAAATAAAGACTATCCATATTGTTATCTTCATTTTTAATGTAATTTCAATCCACTAGCTGCTGTAATCTTTCACTAAAGCTGACCTTGCTAAGTAAACTGTCATGAACCTCTAATACATTTGACCTCCTCTATCTTATTTAAACACACTGGACTCTATTCCGTGGTCATCTTCTGTCAGTTCACTTTTACTGCTCTCATGGTACATGTTCTCAGTCCCCTTTTCACCTTTTCTACTAAACTCTAAATTTGACATTCTGGAGCGTTCTATCTGAGATTCAATGTTTCTAATTGCACACTCCTGTGTGTATCACACTCACATGCGGTTTCAACAATATTTATTTATGTTTATGAATTTCCAGATTTATATTTGCAGCTGAGACTTCCCTTCTGAGCTGGCCTATAGTCCATCTGCCTAATATTTGATTTTATATATATATGGTCATCTTAAATTCAGTATGTTCAAAATAGAACCTTGATTCTGTGTCTCAAGCCAGCTGCTCTTTCAGTATTCTCCATCTTAATTATATATAAAATCTTCCTAGTTGCTGATAGCTGACACGAATCATTGATAGCTCCCTCACCTTCCTTCCTATATGCAGTCAGTTACCAAATCTTGTTTTTCCTTACTTCCAAGCATAACAACCAACTTGGTCACCAATATGGAGAGATGGTGGGACCTTTAAGACATGGGGCCTAGTGGGATATGAATAGGTCATGGTGGAATGACCCTCATGAATGTGTATCTCAGACATGTTGTTTCTGTCTCCATTAGCACATTCACCTCCCTAATTCAAGTCACTATTAATTTCCTATCTGGTCTGTATCCTTTTATCTGTTGACCATGCACATATTCTTTTCTCATTTTATTTTCTACATAACAAAGTGATTGTTTAAAATTACAATGCTAAGCTAGGTGTAGTGGTACATGCCTATAATCCTGGCACTGGGAAGGCTAAAGCTGTAGAATCAACATGAGGGTCTAAGCTACAGACTAAGTTCAAGGCCAGACTGAACTGCATAATGAGACCCTGCCCGCCTCATTGCAAAACTAAATATTTCAGTTTCCTGCCTAAAACCCTATAATAGCTTTTTACTATCCTTAGTGTGATTTGTAGGACCCCCATAATGTGATATCCAGCTAATTTTCTGGACTCATCATAACTATGTTTTTCTTTTACTTGCTACAGTCAAGCCATACTTGTGTTCTGTGAATGCCCCAAAATGTTACCCTAACAGGAATACATCATGTTATCTTTTCTTGGAATGGTTTTTACCTAACTCCTTTTCATCTTTCAAGTCACACCTTTAATATCAGTTTTCTGTAATCCTCAATTTCTCTTTATTCACTTTTATAAGCATATTGTGCTGTTATTACAATTTCTAGTTATAAATATCTTTTCTTTGATTCATTAGATTATAACCTTTTTCTCAATTTTTATATTTTATTATGTTTACAGTACATGATGATCACATTCCTCATGGTACTTGTATGTAACATTTTCAATTCTTTTTTCATCCCTTTTCCCTCCCTTCCTTCAAACCTCTCTTCATCTATCTCTTGGATCCCTTCCCATTTGCAAAGATCTATTTTTTGTAATCTATCTTATTTTGCTCTTTATTTATATTTTGGTTTTCCCATATAAGAGAAACTATGTGATATTTATGTGTCTGATTTATTTCACTTAACATTATGATTTCAAGGTGCATCCATTTTCCTACAAATGACTAAACAAGAAAGTAAAAGACTTCTACAATTAAAACTACAGTACTCTGAAAAAGGAGATGGAAAAGGACATTAGCAAATGGAAAGATATCCCTTGTTCCTTGATACCCAGAGCCAATATAGTCAAAATGGCCATACTTCCAAAACTGATAGGTAAATTTAACACAATCACAGTTAAAATACCAGTAGCATTCCCCTCAAAATTAGAGGAAACAATCCTAAAATTCATATGGAACCAGAAGAGACCCAGAATAGCAAAAGCAATCCCGGGTAACAAGAGCAAAGCAGAAGCATCGAAATCCACAATTTCAAGTTATATTACAAAGCTACAGTGATAAAAAGAGTATAGTACTGGCGCAAGAACAGACACACAGATCAGTAGAACAGAATAGAGAATGCAGAAACAACCTCAAGCACATTTAGTCATCTGATCTTTTGCAGAGGGGCCAAAACTATGCAATGGAGGAAAGCTTCTTTAATAAGTGATGCTAGGAAAATTGGCTATCAACATGACCATCCATTGACTCTAGATCCATATATCTCATCATGTACTAAACTGAAAAAAAAATGGATAAAAGAACAAAAAGTTAAAACAAATATTTAATCTGCTGGAAGATAAAACATCCAGCTAGGTAAAACATAGTTGGAGGCAAGGACTTTCTGAACAGAACCCAATTTGCACAAGAAACAACATCAAGAATCAGCAAATGGGATCATATCAAATTAAAAAGCTTTTCTACAGCAAAGGAAACAACCAACAGAGTGAAGAGACAATCTACAGAATGGGAAAAAAATTTTGCAAGCTATTCCTCAGACAGAGGACTAATATCTAGAATATATAAAGACTCAAAAATGTAGACCCCCCCCCAATAAAAGACCCAATGAAAAAAATGGGCAACTGGAATGAATAGACACTTCTCAGAAGAAGTACAAATAGCTGACAAGTGCATGAAAAAATGTTCAGCATCTCAGGCCATTAGGAAACTGCAAATTAAAAAGACACTGAGATTCTATTTTACTCCAGAAAGAATGGCTGTCATCAAGAAATCAAATAATAACAAATGCTTGCAAGGCTATGGGGAAAGAGAAACTCTTCTACATTGTTGGTAGGAATGTAAACTAGTACAACCAGTATAGAAGCCAGTATTGAGAGTCCTCAAAAAAACTAAAACAAGAAATTCCATTCAACCTAGCTATTCCACTTCTAGGTATCTTTCTGAAATAGTTAAAGACATCATATTAGAGCGATACACGCATACCCAGGTTTATGGCAGCAGAACTCATAGTTAAATCTTGTCATCGAAAATGAGTGGATAAAGAAAATGTTGTATTTATGCACAATAGAGTACTACTCTGCCATAAAGAAGTATGAACATTAGATTACAAACTTCTCGAGGAAATAGGGAGTCATGTTATTTACCACTTATTCTTAGCAGATCTCAGCAGACTGCTAGCACATGGTTAAAAACATTATTTTAAAAACATCAGCTTATTATTTATAACAACTTTGGGGAAATGAATAAAAATCTTTAGTGGTAGAACCCAGACTAAAACTGGATTGGATAATTACATGTAGATATGAACAGATACTGATTTTTCTGACTCATTTTCCATGCACAGATGTACTTTCCACTTAGGGTCAGGTTACCTTTCAAATGATCAGTTTTCTCCTTACCCCCACTCTGGTCATTTGTCACCCAAAAACATGTACCAAGCCTAGGAGATAGCATTTTAATTTTCTGGACATTCTTTGGCTTTCTAGTTAGTAAAAAGCTAGGTCTCTGGCCATTTTAGTCATTTAAAAATTACAAACATAACTACTTATCCATATTTCATACAGTTTCATATTTTTATTTCCACTTTATTTTTATTTTTTTAATTTTTTTTTGGTGCTGGGAATCGAACTCAGGGTGTTGTGCTTTCAAGGCAAGCACTCTAACCCCTGAACTAAATCCCCAGCCCCTTTTATTTCCACTTTAAATGTTTGACCTGATCGCCTTGGTTATTGCCATACTAAAAAAATCTCTAAGATACGAAGTATATAGAATGGTGCGTTTAGTATGCACATCAGCAAAGCAAGATTAAGGAATTAAATTACAGAAGAGAGTGAGAAGAACCAGCGAAGAGCTTACAACTACAACATGGATGAAGTCTGAGAGGTAGAGAAAGGGAGAAAGTGAAATTAATGTTAATAAGGTAACAATAGCGTAGATTTCTTTCTTCCCATCTGATATGGTTTGGAAATGCTTTGAAAATGGTATGTCTCCCAAAGCTTCATTCACATAGATTAACTATGTGGCCTCCCTGGGTGAATATTTAATAATTAACATTTTAGCTGAATTTACCTGAGTAAAACACTGAAATATATAGGGTATAAGTTTTTTTTAAACCAATTTACATTCCATCTTCTCCCTTTTTTCCTGTTCAATGCACATGGATTAATTATTTTCAGATAATGATTTTCTTGAACAGAAGCATGGCAGTATTAATTCCTTTTTCCCATTTCCCACACTTACCTAAGGAAAATTTGCTTCCTTAACTCACTCTTCACTCTTTACCTCTCCTTTTTACTTTCTTTTATCATGTGTTTTAATTTTTGTGTTTTCAGCAATAAAATGATGGCATTAGAAACAGCATGAAGTTAGAGAACAAGATTACAATTATAGCACTGTCACTTTTACTAGCTACGTACCACTCAGCATGTTCCTTTCTCCGGCCTCCCCCC
>PVJO010017131.1:0-39975 GCA_004026905.1 Hystrix cristata | reverse complement strand
TTAAAAAAAAATTACATGTCTTTCAGGCTTTCTATACCGCATACTTCTCTCTACCCTCTCTCTGCACCCATGTAAATCTTATTCATGATTAACAGAAGTAACAGTAATAGCCATCTCACACTGTGTCTCATACTAAGCAAGTAACAAGTATTATTTAACTACTCGAGTTGCTAGAGTACACTTCCTTTAATTCATGGCATTTATGAAAACAGAATTAAATATTTTAAACTGATTTGTAATAACTTTTAAAATTATTAATAGAAACTTCTTTATGTATCTTATCTCCCCTACTACTTTATAAACTACTGAAGTGGGGACTTTACTGTGACTTTCGGTCCATTACTTAAAATAGGTAAATGTTCTCATTTGTAAAGTAGTATAGAAATAGTGCCTTTATTCTAAGGTTACTGTAAGAATGAAATTAAATTCTAGAGAGTACTTACTTAACACAATGCCCAGCACAGAGCACAGGTTACAGTGATGAAATCCTATAATATCTAGTTCAGAGCTGATAAATACTTTTACTAAATAAACACTCTCTTACTTAACAATTTTGCTTCTAAATTTAGTCTACGGATAGTTTTGAGTCTAGGCTCTTAATGCCAGACATAATCATGCTTTCTCAACTCAGTTTTTAAAAAAGCATAGTATTTCTTAGATTCTCATGCAGTAAGTATCACCTACACTAAAAAAATTAATTTTGATTGTATCCTTTGAACATGGGTGTTTTAGTCACTTTTCATCACTGGGATAAAATACCCAACACCCACAACTTTGCCTTACAGAGTTAGTCCATGGTTGACGAGCGTAGACAGAAACGGGATGGCAGAGGGGCAAGCGGAGGCGAAGGTGCTCAGCCCATGGCAGCCACAAGCAGGAAGTGAAGGGAAGAGCCAGTGAGGGAGAGAACCTCCAGGTCAGGCCCCTGTGACCCACCTCTTCCCAGCAGACCCCACTTCCTGACCTCACTTTTACCTCTGAACTGACAAGTGGAGTGCCCCCACGATCCAAAAGCCTTCCTCAGAACACATGACCCTTTTGGGGGTCATGCTAGTTCAGTGATGGCGAACCTTTTAGAGCTTTCAGTGATACAAACAGTGGCACACATGCCATAGGTTCGCCACCACTGCTGTGGCTCTCAACCACAACAGCCTTGGATGCATTCTCTCCCCCAAAGCAAGATGTTTGAATTTCTTTTAGATTAAAGTGCTTGAAGCAGATTACAAAAAATTATAAAACTAAGTTATAAGCCAGAAAGTTGTTCCATTTATGCTTAAATTCAGGATTGATTAGTAGTTTTTTTTCCTCTGGGAAAACAGACCCTTATTTATTTAAACTATTTAATGTGGCAATGAGTGAATATTAATCTAAATAATCACATAGCTAAATATATGATGTCCAAGTCTCTAAAAATCTTAACATGTCTTTTTCTAATTATTAAGTATTGACTACTATTTAAACAATAAATATTAGATATAATGTACTAAAGACAAAAGGATTAATAAGGCTATTAGCCACACGATTTTATATTTGTAAATAAAATGTTCAGTAATCACTAGCAGCAAAATATTCTAAATTTAGTAATTAATTTGTTAATATAGCATGGTTACTACTTAGATTGCTATGTTATTTCTGAACTCATTATTCAAATACATTTTTCAAACTTTAAAGTTGCTTAAGGTGTACCAAACTTCTAAAGAAAATTAAAATCCTTCTTAACGGATTCTAATAAGGAAATCAATATAAATTCACAAAGACCTTGTGCTAATACCACAGATGCTGAAAAATCAAATAGGTCAGTTTCTTAAGTCTGTCAAATAAACAAAGACCAAAACGAAATAATAAATTAATATGACTTCTAGCTAAAGTACGTCATGGTTTTTCTTTCATGTTTCAAAAACTGAAAATGGAGAAAAATAAACTAGCAGAGTACAGGGTTCTTTTTAAAATCAAGTTAACGAGGGGGAAAAAAACAGGAACAGAAGTTAACTTTAAGTGTCAGCAACCTGATTATTTTGAGTTTACATTTTTTTCCCATATTTGTTTAACTATTACAACAAATAAATTTCAGTTACAGATTGGGAACACTTGGCAATTTTAAGTCTATTATCCAAGGGAAAACTGCTTGAAAAATATAATTGAGTGTAACTTTTATTCCGATTACATGTTTAAAAAAGGAAAAAGCCATTTGTGTATCACAGACTTAACTATCAATGTCTAAGCTAAATAGTTTTTAGCTAACATCTTACCAAAAATAGTATATACTAGTATTCAGATACTGAAATGGCAGGCAAGGAATATTTTTGGAAGGGCACTAAGTACAATAAGCACTTTATTTTATGGAACTTTTCCATGATAACTCCACAAAAGGACCTGGATGTATGGGGGCTCAAGAGTGTCCTTCCTTCCAGGAATCTGTGTTCATGGAACATTTTTATATTTTCCTAAGCAAAAGTCCTGACAGTTTTTGCACCAAAGCTCGCAGTACTAAATATACTGTAATGGAAAGAAGCAGGTGAGGTATTATACTATACTTATAATTCCAAAGGTTGTCGTCACACAAAAGCAAACCTAGAGATACAACATCTCTGGCACTATGCCATTTGTCTAATAAGTTAACAAGGGTTTCCTTAGGAAACCCACAGCCCTGCTTTCTAGAGTGACAACTAGTCTATCTTGTCAAGAACCATTTCCCTTTCTCAACATCAAATGTATTTTGTGTGCACTCTATTATATTAATAAAAAGCAAAAACAATGAGTACTAACACTTGCTCTAGAAATGGGTCCAGGACTAGCTTCACCAGTCCCTCACTGCACATGCCATTCTGTGTGTATGAGCACAGGTACTTTCCTGGAGAGAAGCCAGACAGCAGCGGTGGCGAACCTCCGGCACACACCGCCACAGCGGGCTGCTCGGGTCACCGAGGCTCTACAAGGGTTGCCGCCACTGCTCTGGAGCATTCCAGCAGGTTCTCAAGGTGTGGAAGTGCAGACAGTGACCCAGCGCTGCACAGACCGAGCCCTGACACGGCAAGACTTCTGCTCACTTAACTCTCGCCATTCTAAAACATAAAATAATTACAGGTATTTTCTTCTTAAAGCACGATGCTTTCCTGTTTAAACACCACCCTTAAAATTAAACATCTTGAAAATCTCTATAACATTGGGAAGGACACGAGCACGTGAAAGACAGCCTTCGTTACATCAAGCCATCACTGGTGACAGTCATAGTTAGATACTCTCACTGATTTTATGTTCTGTCAAAAATGGTTTTATACAAATATTTTAAAAGTAAAAGAAATAATTTTATACAGTTAACACATTGAGATGACACATTTACTGAACTCTTGGGGTATTTTTGTTTTTACACTATGGCTAATAAACTGGCCTAATCACTAAGTCAGAAGAAATACTAATTGTTGTGTTTTACACAGCTGCGGTTTGGATCTGGACTGTCCCACGGGTCCTGCGTCAGACTTGGGGGCCGGCCTGTGTGCCTCCTGGAAGGGTACGGGGTCCCAGCCCCTCCCTCCTTTCTTCTTCCCGCCCCTCGCCACAGGGGAAGCTCTGCTTCCCATGATCAGGCTCTGTCTCTCCAAAAGCAGCACAGCCACCCGACTGTGGGCTGAGACCTCTGAGACAAAGCAACCTTTCCTCATCCGAAGCCGTTCATGTCAGGTGTTCTGGCACAGTGATGCAAACTTACCAACACACACGTTTCCCAGAAATGGGGAAAATGAAGTGATTTTTCAAGCAAAACTCTCATGCTTTAGAACTGTTATAGTAGTCAATAAAAATCAATTATTATTCTTTTTCACGTTTTCAAAAGATATGCCTTACTAAGATACATCCATGCAATAAAAGGCAGAATTCCACTACAATTTAAACACAGGCACAACCATTCATAATTTCATACCAAACATCAAGTGTGCTAATGAAAAATGTCGCGAAGATTTATTTATTTTTTTTTCCACAAAGATTTAAAAGGTGAGTTAATAGTTTAAAAACACACAAAATAATAGCCCTGTACATGAGCACTGCCTTGAAATTACGGTTCACTAAAACCTGGGTAAAAATCAGCTCCAGGATTTCTCCTGGGCCGTTACTGCGGTGGTGTTAGAGAATGCGGTGTCCTTGTGGCAAGCCAGCACCTGCTGTGTGCGCTCCACAGTACCTGGCCTTCTTCACGTGGGCAGGACCAGCTGACCTCCCAGAGGGCTGCAGATGGGGAAAAGCTACAGGCCTGAACACAGGGCTGATGCACAGAGCACCCAGGAGGGAGCGGTATGTTTCAGGACTGGAGAGCCTGGCGAGTGTTCAGACAGAGTTTTAAGTTAAAAAGAAAAAAGCATACTAGCAATAGTAGAAAGTAGCTTTAAGTCTATGGTTTGAAACATTTCTTTGTGAGCGGGCAGAGGAGGGAGGGGAAGCACGAAGCAATGAGTTTGAAAGAAAGAACTATGAGTTTATTATCTTACTCATTAATATAAAATTTTCACCAAAAAGTGGGCAAGGTAATCTTTTAGAAAGCATTTAAACCTATAAAGACTACAGAAAATATATAAAAACGAAACCAAATCCTACAAAACAAATTTTTTCTTTTTTAGCAAGAGAAAGTGATGTTTCAGAGTTATTAGACTTCACCCACAAAGGCTATAGGAGAAGATAGTATCAATAAGAACTTCATCTGTACTTGATTCTGTCTCAAGTATAAAAACTGAAAATTAGAACACTCCTGAAGTCAATAATTCACAAAAGTGAGAAATGCACACAAATGTATCAATGGACAGAGGTCAGATGACTTGTTAAAACAACAGTAACAAATACTTGGGATCCACTTGTGGATAGAGAACAGAGCTATCACATATTAGATGGTGCGGCTGGGCGGCGACTGTCCCGCACAGTCTCTCTGACGTGACCGTCAGGTGCTGGAGAGAGCTGGCCACGGCAGACAGACTGCACACGCACTTGGTTCTACCTGGTTTTTGCAGCAATGACAGCAGACACAGTAGCAGCCGCGCTGCTCAGAACTGCAGCACTGTATCTAGCAGGAGGAGAGAAGGCAGAAAAGTTTCGAGAACCTTCCAAAGAGCCTTCCACATTTCTTGTGGCGCTGCTTAAACTGATAAGTAGGAAAAGAAAGAAGAAAGGAATATAAAAGTAAGTAAAAGTGGCATAATACATACAAGATAGCAATCTTTCTATATTCATATTTAGAAATTATAAAGGTGTGCAATATTTGAGATGTAATAGGATTCAAATTATTTATTTACTACAGCTGTGCTTTTCCTAAGAAATGAAAATTGGATGTACAAGTCTACATAAAACTAATTTTTACACAGAAACATTCTTGAATGTTCAAGGTCTCTAGTTCTATTTAAAATTAAATGCAAATCATATAACAAGCATTTGAAGACTGATTTGCCAACAGTTAAGTAGGAAATAAACCTACATATAAACCTGAATTTCTATAAGCATAGAAAGAAAGTTAAGGGGATTTTTCCAAAAGATCCTTGTATTAAGAACATCACCATAGAGATGATATATACCGATAATGTGACATTTCGTTGAGTCCTGTGTTTCCAGGAGTAAGAGATACAACTGGCTACCCAGCAGTTGGCTACCCAGTAAGAAGCAGCAATATGTATTAACGTGAACAAGAAATAACTGTTTAAAATACTGAGGGCAGAACTCTTGGCAGAGGGAGGCACCTTTGCAAAAATAAACAGCATTTATAGTGAGCGTGATCAAAACATAACCTTCTTTGCAGAGTTCTGTATATCCATTTTCACTTAGCTCTATAAAGATTGTGAAATGCTGGGATTAAATTTCATCTTTAGAATTGTTATTACTTAAATAATAATTATTTTCCTTTGGTCAAAGGTTAAAAACCTAGTATTAGGACTACAATAGTTTTAAAATTGGTTGTCAAATTGCAATTAAGAATTAATCCTTATTACATAAAATGGTCTTCAACACACTGTGTGAAGTTTGTCTCTCTCCTTTCTTTATGAGTGTAAATTATTAATCAAGACCATCACTATAGCATGGCCACTTGTTTCTGAAGTTTGTAACAGTGACCACCTTCAAAATGAAGTCATTTTTTACCAAATTTAACCTTGGTGAGAGCTCAGATATCCAAAACTGTGACAGTGGACGTAAGTCCTCGCTCCCTGTTAGAAGATGTTATTAAACCTAGTTCTGTACAATATAGCTGTACAAACCACTGGAAGGAAAATTAAAGAAACAGTAGCCAATTATTTTCAAAACATTATAAAGAATTGTTAACTCTGTATAATTTTGTGCAGGTCTATCCATTAAATTGAACCATACCGTTAGGCTTTAACAACTGCTATGAATGATTAGAAAAGGAAGAATAGGAGCCAGAGAGAGAAAAGAAAGATGCTACCAGTGGCAGAGCAGGGTGGTAAGTGTTAAGGTGAAGAATAAAGTTACCAAGTGATTCAACTTTTGAGTTTCTTAAAAACTCTGCATCTCCGAGGAAATGGTTACTATTTAGGGGGAAACAATAGCAAATAACAAGAACTGGAAATTTAGGTTATAAAAAGTTAGCTAAAAAAATTGGCTAAATTATTCATCCCCAGTAAGAAAAGGAGACTAATGAATTTCTTCTACCATACTGTATCACAAATAATAATAGAAAAGGACTTATATCAGCAGAGTCTAGCAATTTTTTATAAGTGGCATTATTTATCTGAATGTACTCAAAAATATGTCTAGGCACTTGGAAACATATTGTGATCTTTTCTTTCTCTTTTCAAGAGTTAAGAACTCTAATTTAGAAGACCAGACTTATGAGAAACTCAGAAAGTTGACTTTGCAAATCACAAAGTAAATAAATAAAAGACACAGATTTCCTAATTCTACATTAGACGTTAGAAACCCAAGCCCCAACATACATAAAATACAAAAGCGTGTGAAGCAGTGGTGTGTTGCTGAGTACCAAGCATTTTTGTCTGTATGTTGATGACGTCAGTTCTGTAACTGATGATCATGTTTTCTTTTTTAGTCAAACAGTTTTAGTATTTAGCTTCACTACTAGCACTGAAATCAGATACACCAAGAAGGAAAAACTACCTAGAATAAGTAGTTACTACTTGAGAAAGTGTGGCAACTTGACTACCAATATTTAACACTTGAGGAGTTGCAGGTGGGTGAGGTCCACTCTTAGGTAGGTCTTCCAGAAAACTGTCCAACCTAAGTTTTCAGGAGTAAAATAAGCAAAGCAGAGGAAATATTAATTAAAAGTACAGAAGGCATTTGTCATCGACACCATCTTTTAAATGTACATTAATTCAATTCTGGGAATACTGCCAGGTGGTTGCTTCAAAACTTCGTATCTGCAAGTGGTTAAAACCAGAACCAAGACTCTTGAACACCACAAAATATGAGCTGTTCTTCCCCTAAATCCTTTAACATGGCTACTTCCGTGATAAAAGATTAGCATAAAGGGAAAAAGATGGATGGGAATTCTCATTCACTGAACATGTGCTGTGAATGCTTTGAGAAAGCTCTGACTCTCAGAAATGATGGTGTCCAGTGACACACAGAGAGCTCAGAAGGAACTTGGGCCAAGTCTGCCTGTACTGTTGCCACTACCTAACGCTCTCCCGGACTCTGTGGTGCAGCTGCCCACTTAATATGTGACAAGAAGGCAACCAGAAATTCCCTTTCAAGCCAGAATGTGACATCTAGAGACCTGAAATTGCGTGGCTGTTTATCTTGATGTAAACTGGGTATTTGATCTAGTCACATAATACATGGCTACATACCACTATAGTGCTTTGAGCGTATTTCACTGGATTTTTCTGATGCCTATACCTTTTTTTCTTCTTCGGAATAACAGAGTTAATTTAGAAGAACTATAACCAAGTAAAGAAAAGAGGAAAAAGTGTCAGGTTCAAAGAGGAAAGCAACAAATTTAACATTTCAGGGAAAACTATGCAGGAAAAAATACAAAATTACCTATTATTTTCTTTAAAAGCCTTTGGATTAAAAAAATAGAAGGATAAGTTATGTTACACTGATCTTTAAATGGAAAATATAATACTAAAATGAAGAAACAGAAAGGAAGAGCCTATATTCTCATTTTTCAACTAGAACTGGTCACACCTTTACTAAATAACTGAAGGAAATGTACACAATTTAAGACAAGTGTCATGGTAGAACTATAATACCATGTAAGAGGTAGAGAGAAAAAGTTGAAATAAGAAATATTCTACAACATGAGCCAGCAAATCATGGACCAAAGGCCAAATATGACCTGCCATCTGTCTCTGTATGGCCTATGAGCTAAGAAAGGTTTTCATATTTTCAATTTTCTTAAATCAAAAGAATATTTCACATAATTTCACACATGAAAAAACATCAAATTCTTATTTCAGCATCCATAACTGCATTTCTTTGAACAGCTCTGAGGTCATTCACGTACATGTCTCTGACTACTTTCATACTATACAGAGAGTTGAGTATTTAGGACACAATGCGTAGCCCACAAAATTTGAGGTATTTTACTTTGGAGAAAAAAAGCTGCTGAGCCTTGTTCCCTAGAAAATGCCCCCTCCCACCCCGCCGAACAGCTAGCAGGGTAAACTTTCAAACGTAGAGAGCTTGTAGTGGCCGCTGCTGGAACTTCTAGGCCTGCTCCGAGGATAACTGAACCTGGGCCATCGTCCTGCAGTCACCTCGCAGAGCTTTTCCTTTCTCACTTGCTCCAGGGCACCCGGCCTTCCATCTCTTGAGACAGATTCCGCTTCTCCCCACCTCAAGACCCTGGAGTCTCCTGCTTCTTGTTTCCTAAACTCCTCTCCTAGCACACCTTCACTGGGCTAATTCCTGAGCATCCTCTGACGCAGTTTCAACGTGGCCTCCGCCGCGAGGCTCTCACCATCCCACACCACCCGGGGCTGCCCCTCACAAGCTTTCACAGTAGTTTCAGGGACTTCACCCCTTTGGTCACAAGAAGCTCTGATTAATAATGTGTTTACAGCAGCCAGACCTGGTGCTTTGGTGCTTAAATGAGTTTTCATTTCTCACTGGAGACAGATATGAAGACTTTCTCCTTCCCAGATATACCTAGAGAACAGGGCTTGCAGGGTTTTTGCCTGCTTTTCTCAAAAATGAAGAAAGAGCTATGTGTGGACTTGTCCTTCTCTGCGCAGGGTCTGTGCTTTTCAACACAGACCTGACCAGGCAAATCAGGCATGGTGTTGCTTTACTAACTTACCATCTTTACCATCCTCCAGAACCAAGTGAGAAGAATTTTTTTCTATCCCCTATTCCTGACAGCTGTCAAATTATATGCTATGGACTCTATCTCCTCCCTTTTCTTGAAGTGTCTCAATTGACTTACCTCTCCTTCTTGTACTGGATGCTCTGTATCCCCACTTAAAAAATGTTACAAATTCTCTTAAAAACAAACTATGTTTACCTTCTATTTTCCTATTCCCCCTAAGATCCAAACTCTAAACTAACAGTATATTCACCAACCTGTCACATTCCAACCATCTCGACTGTTGGGTTTATATCCCAACGCTCCATAAAACTATATTCTTATCAAGGTCACCAATGACCTCGTTGGGACTAAGTCTGACTGAAAATGGATATTCATCCTTTTTTACATGGTTAAAAAAAAACCCATATAACAAAGAATTTACTATCTTAATCATTTTAAGTATACAGTCCAGTTAAGCACACCCTACAGTTAAGCATATTCCTGTTAACTCCAAATCCATTTCACCTTGCAAGTCTGGAACACTCTGCCCATTAAATGCCTTCCTTTCCCCCTTCCCTCAGCCTCTGGTAGCCATCCTTCTATTTTCTGTTCATATAAATTCAGCTAATTTAGATATCTCAAATACTGTAATCATCCAGCATTTGTCCTTTTGTGCACACTCCTTATTGCACTGAGTTTCATGGGAACCAAATGACCACTCCTCCTCCTGTCTTCTGTGCTACAACCATATACACTTGTATTTTTAGTAGCATTCACTGGCTATTCCTTACTTTCAGAATTCTCTGCCCTAAACCCTATGTCTTAGTATTCTACTGTCATTGGTAGAGTGACATAATACAATACTTCTTCATCTGCTTCATAGCTTTAAATATCATCTTCATATTAGTGTCCCAGATTTATAACTCAAGCTCAGCTTTCTTTTATGAGTAGTTGCCAATATTTTGAATGTTCTCCTATGAATATTTTCATAGAACAAGTGAATTAACTTCTCTCAAATGAACTTTTAGACCTTTCCCAAAATACATTCTTCCAACTGAGGTACTTCCTCCTACCAGAAACCTTGTTAAAAAAAATCTTTTACCTCTTTCTCTTACCACCTCAAGCCATCCACCACCACATTCAAATTATCCTACCTCAAAACTATATCTTGAATCTATTCCCCCTATTCCATATGGCCACATCCCTTTCTCACCTAGACTATTACAAACACTATCTCCTACCAGTGGCTTAAGAATTGGTGTTCTCTTGTTTCCCCTCTTGCTAAGTCCTGCCACACATAAGCCCCTGTGTTATCCAGTACGGCCCAATGCAGCCAGACTGCCTCAAGAAAAATAAAACAAAATGTTTTCTCAGAGTCATTTAACCTTGGGATGGATTCCCACTGCAGCTAGAGTAATATCCAAAATCCTTAACATGTTATGCGCATTCCTGAACAACCTGTCATTGGCCCGTCACGATGTACTTCTCAAGAATCTCCCCACATCAATTTTCCCTTTATTCACAAAACTCCATTCACAACAGATTATTTTTCCAAAGGCTTGAACAAAATTCTTCCATAATTCAGGCTCTTAATTATTAATTATAATTTTATTGACTTCGTTTGAGTTTAGTTTTTAACTTACATTATATTTTAAGAATGAAAGTGTTTTCTCATTAAGATTTGGAAGGCATCTAAAATCCTTCCAATAAACTTACAATGCATTAAAATTATCCTCAGCAATTTGCTAAAGTAATTAACTTACTATATGGTAGAGCCACTGAACTGCCAACAATGGCAAAAATAGCTTCAGCACAGGGGAGAGAATAGAAACTGGGTTGCAGGATGTTAATGCTCTCAATCAGTAAAAATATTTCTACATGTTAACTTACTTCATCCAGATTCTGATGGAACTGTATGCAAATTACAAAGGAATGAATTCTCGACAAAGGCAAACCTTTAAAACATCTGATAAAAATGCAGAAACTTTCTTCAGAAGCACAGAAATTTCCAAGCCAGACATGGTAATGCACACCTACAATCCCAGCATTCTGGGAGCCTAAAACAGGAGGATCTCTACTTTGAGAGATCTTGTCTCAAAATTAAAAATTTAATAAAGGGCTGGGATGTAGCTTAGTGGAAAGGTCCTGGGTTCAATCAGCAGTACCAAAAAACAAAATAAAACAAAACAAACCTTGTAGTCTCTAATTAAGAATTAAATGCCACTTATCTTCCATATAAATGACAAAAATATTAGAGTGACATTTTCAATAAAAGAAAAAATTCACAAACCTTAAAATATGTAGTGGTTGGGAATTTAGCTCAAGGGGTAGAGCACTTGCCTAGCAAGTGCAAGGCCATGAGTTCGATCCCCAGCAACTCCCGCAAAACATGTGTACTTTACAGCATGTAAAGGTAGAAAATAACAAATTGTTGGTATTTTCACTCATCCATAAAGCAAACTTTCATGCAGTAATATTGCTAAAGCAGAAGCTGGAAATATATCAGTCATAGCTAGATTCTGCTGTTTTGGGGTTCAATGACATAGCAAAGTTATTTATTAGCCAAGGAAACTGCTAGTCATCAGGAAAAATAAGTATCTTCTACTGGTTTTCTCACAAGAAATATGGTGTGGTCACTTGTAACTACGATTTCCCCTCTGGAAAATTAAATCAACTAAAACTCAGGTGTAAAGTTCTAGCTGTGAATCACAGCTAAATTTATTAACTGATTTCAATCATCTTTGTGCTTTGCATGTAGCAGGGGGAGGATTACATGTCAGGGGCTAAAAAGAGGTTATAAAGTAAATTAGCAATCATGAAAATACCAGCCAAAATAACATTTTTTTGAGAGGGAAAAAAAAAAAAAAAAGACCCTAAGAATTCCCTCCCTCCCTCTCTGTCCTGAGGATGAAATCCAGCCTCATGTATGGTAGATAAGCACTCTACTACTGAGCTATATAGCCCCAGCCCAAAGAATTGTTTTTCTACGAGTTTCACAGTTACTAAAGCAAGTAAAAAGTAGGAAAGCAGAAAAGGATATTGCTGAAGGAACTGGAACTATTTGTTGCTATATACTAAACTTTGTGCCCCACTCCCAAGTTCATATGCTGAAATCCTAAAGCCCCATGTGATGATTATTAGGAAGTAGGTAACTTCAGGTCAGAGTCCTCAGGAATGGGAATGGAATTAGTGCTGTTTGTTTGTCTGGCAGCACTGGGGACTGAATCTAGGGCCATGCTGCAGAAATGCTCTACCGCCAAGTCCCCAGACCAGACTAGGACTCATAAAGGGCACTCAGGGACCCTGCTCCTTGCCCTGTAAGGACACAGGAAGACAGCATTCTGTGCACCAGAAGCAGATCTTCACAAGACACCGGACTTACTAGGGCCTTGATCTCGGACTTTTTAGCCTCCAAAACCATGAAAAATAAATGTGTGATATTTAAACCACTCAGTTTAATACTTTTGTTATAGCAGACTGAACTAAGATATATTCCACTTTCTCTTACCTTTGAGACACCGTCTTAACTTTTTTTTTTGACACTGTCTTTTTAAAATTTTTTTAACCAAGACCATGTAGTACATTGTATACATAATGATCACATTCATCATGGTTATTTTGTACCTGTATATGATGTATGTTGGTTCCCCCCCTCCCCATGCCTCCCTTCCGCATCCCTATTTACAGCAGGTTTATTTATATTTTTCCATTTTTTCCCTTTCTCCTTTCTTTCCTTTTTCCCTTCCTTCTCTCCCCCCTCTCCCTTTCCAGTTCTCCTCTCTTTTGAATATTATCTTCCCTCCACACAATATCTATTACACCTCTTTGTCCTTATTTACTCTTATGGTTTCTCATACCAGAGAAACAATTCGATGTGTACTCATTGGTGTCTGATTTATTTCACTTAAGAATATGCTGTCACTGTCTTAACTCTTAACACATTTCTGTGCTGTTGTCTTTCCCTAAAGTAGTTTGCCATTATTAAGTGTCCAGTCTAAATGTTTTGTGAACTCTTAGGATTATTTTGTGAACTTTTAGAATTATCCTGATCTCTCTAGCGAAAATGTTCTATGGGGTCAAAAGACAGGAGGGGTAAAGATTAGTATACATTTCTATGCATAAAATATAATATGCAGATTTAAACAGATTGAAGAGCAGCTTAAAAACCATTTGGAGCAATGCCCTGATAAAAGCCCAACTCCTCATTAAAATGTGGGGCACTTACATTCACCTTAGTTTCTTCACTGCTCATTCCCACCGATGATTTCAGAAACTTCTACTAGTTAGAGACAACTTTTCCCATTGGCAAAATTTTCCTATCTTTTAGTTTTAAAATAATATAAAAATTTATGTCTGACTCAGGATAAATGACATATTCAGTGGTGTTAAGTCAATCTGTCATCTATTTGGAAACATCAGTGAATCTGTCTGCACACCTCACCTTCAAAAGCCACCCATGATAAGTCCTTGGAGAGGCCACGACAGTGAGTGTCCTGCCAGATCAGACAGCAGCAGCCAAGTGGCCACACCGTCTAGCTCTTGCTGAACACTATGGATAATATGTCCTAACCGCTCCAATTCAATCGCTCATTGCATAAACTCATTCATTCAACAACAAAAAATAATCACCTGAATTCCTACTTCTGTGCCAGGCACCTTCACATAATTCTGTACCCACTTTAATTTCTTCCCTTCATGGAACTTACATTCTAGTGCCCCGTTTCTTCTAACAGACCCTAAAGATTAACTCCACCTTCTTGTCATCTGTTTACCTACTACATCCTGAGGCACAAATCCCTTCAGTCATTGCTCATTTCCTGGACTCTCGTATCTTTACTGCGTTGTGCATTTGCTAATCTAACCAATTCCTGTCCCTCTCAGCTCTTAAAACTATCCTTCTTCTATATCCTTTACCATTCTATGCCTTCTGTGCAATCTCTTCAAACACAGGCTGGCTTTCTCCCATACCCCATAGTCTCACAGTGCTCATTCTGACATCAGTCATCACCCACCCTCCCAAACCCCAGATGCTCTGAGGCTAACGTCTCTCCACACTACTCTCCACTGACCCGCCTCACTGCTGTCTGCCTCACTCGCCACCGCTGCAGGCCCTGGCTCACTGCCTTCCTCTTTATCCCATTCAATGCCATCACGGTGAGTCACTGAATAACTAACCCAACTAGTACGATTCTTTGATTTCTTCAGTGTAGTGATGTATCTTGTCAAGGTTAAACCCTTAGGCCAGGAACACTTCAGCCATATACTCCAAAATTACCTTTACCTTTTCCTCCAACAAGTAAAATACATCTAAAACTTAGATGTTAAGCACCTTTTTTTCCTCACTCCCCTGTCTCTTGATTCTATTAGCTTTATTCAACTGAATTTACCCTTCCAATTGAATTAATTTCTACCAAATTCAATGACTTATCCATTTTCCATTCTTCAATATATTTCTACAACTCTGCCAGCTCTTCCTCTAAAATACAAATCCATTTAATTCTCTTCATTTCCACTGGCTTAGACACTGTCATCTCTTGCCTACACGATGGGAATACTTACTTAGAATAGTCTCCTGCTTCCATTATTTCCCTCCTTACAATTAATTTTCCATAATATTCAGAGTGATCTTTTAGAAACATACATCAGATGTTACTGTCATGATTATAAACCTGTTAGTGTGCTTCCTCAACCTGTTATGAATCCAAAAACTTGGTGATCAGTGACCTCATTTCATTATTCAGTTCGAAAGAATCTCAAGAGCTTTCCTTTGATGACTTGTTAAAATCTCATTATAAATCATGTATTATAAATCTCATTATAAATCTCTCAGTCATCCAAAATCTGTTAAGTTGGATGTGATCTGCCTCTTGAGAACTTATTCTGGGTCTTGGCAATTCTGTCTCCTTTTTCTCGGTGTTTACTAGCTATGCTTTTAAGAATGCCTTCCAATTTTTTTCCAAGTGACCTCAAGTTCAAATTAGTTTATGATTTAGAAATTAATTCTTTTCTTTTCTGAAAAGCAGTACATTTGCCTCTTCCCACTCTTGTGTTTCCCATTCTCTAGGATTAAAAAAGTACAGACAATGTTACTTAGTAAATCTCATCTGTAAATTCTCTATTATTCTGGGCTGTAAATCATGGAGGAAAACTGACTAGAGAGAACCATTTAAAATCATCTTCTCTCTGGGCATCAGTTCCCCCCAGGATGTACAGCAATCAAAACTTTTTCAGTATTTGTCTCTGAGTTAGGGTTATTTGTTTGCTTATGTCTTTCAACAAATGAGCATTAATTTCACAATCACTACTGACAACATCACTTCTGTTTTTCACCTTTTAAAATCTCTTGAATTAATGTTTAGTTATTTTAGTCAAATAGTCAAAAGTGAGAGGGGGGAAGTGGTAGATGTATACTTTCCGAACATCAAGGGGTGCTGATCCAATATCCCTGCTAAGGGTGTCACGGATTTTAAGAAAAAATATTCCATTCCACTGATACAACCTAAGGGTAAATTTGATTCCACAAAGTTTGTTTAAAAGTGTTACTTCTCTGTATTAAAACTTCAAATTCACCCGTTGTCTAATCAATGATATATAGCTACATGAAGTTATTAAAATCTTTCAGAAATTCTCAATTTTTTCTTATGAATTACTAGAATATGAAAACAAAATATAAGAAAGGTATGTAGCATTAACTCCATAGATTTTATCCTAGCTTTACCACATTCTGTGTTCAAAAAAGGGAATTTAGACTTGGTAGGAGTAATTAGGTGCCTCAGTTGGAAACAGAGTAGCACTCAAGAAATATCTTTTCATAGATACAAGACAGAGAAACATGAAAGAGAACAGGGACACAGAACAATTGAGACTGATTTTAGGACAAATGTAAACCAAAGACATAGTTCTTTAACTAAGATAAGGAAAATTAATGTTCTTATCTGTACCGGCCATTTGCTTTACATTGTATCATGTAATATATAAGTTCAATTTCCTTTATAAGAAAATCATATAATAAGCAAACTTTCAGATAAACACAGAAGCAGAACTTGGTCTTCTGAAACTTCAATGTGACTAAGATATGTAAAAGATAGAAAATTAAAATTTCCATCATGGTGAAGACTGATTATTACCAATACACCTAATTAAGTTTTTTCAAGTCGTAACTTCTTTTGAAGTTAGGAAATGCAGGCATTTTCTTCAATACTGAGATTTAGTACAGATAAATTCATTTTATTTTCTTGTTTAATTCAATAAAACAATTTTATTGTATGATTCCCTTCTCTAAGATGAAAGTGGAAAGAATCCAACGGCATCATGAAAAAAAAAGGTTACTAGTCTGATAAAATTCTAAGGGATTTGGTGCATATTCTGGATTATGAAAATCAACTTTGCATAATTATTAACACTTCTATAAATACAAGATCTTCATAAGTATCACGAAACCAAGTTTAATTTGGTTAAAACATACAAGAAATTCAAGAATTAAACAGAAAGTTAAACAATTTGAGTGTGAAAACACAGAATAGTTGGGAACTAGGTCCTTGCATCAATTTTCAAGTGGTATTCTTGGAAGGAACTGAAATGTAGTAATTGCTTATGTTCAATAGATGGCGATGTTTACACTATAGTTACAAACCAGTATTTGAATAAAACAGAAACATCCAGCAACAGAAAATAAAATCAGATCAAGTACAAATATTCCATATATTACAATTGACGGAAATTACATCCTATACCCAATTTTTGTACCTGTGATCTTTCCCCTGGTTGGCAGTTTTTATGGAAATATATATGATGTCAGCTAAAAGAGTCTATCTGGCCTTTCTAAAAAATCATTTTTAAAAATTAAGACTATGCTGTGGAGGTATTGGTGTTCTGTCTTTTGGGGCAAGGGTAACTGTTGATTCTTTTTTTTAATTTTTTTGGTGCTGGGGATCGAAATCAGGGCCTTGCGCTTGCTAGGCAAGCACTCTAACCACTGAGGTAAATCTCCAGCCTGACTATTAATTCTTATCTCATAAATCTATTTGAGTATCTCAGACTAGGGTACAATTTTGACTTTCTTTGCATAGCTTATGAGGAATTGTAGCTTCGGGTAATAACTATATTAAGACCTGAGTCTTAATAAGGCTATTTAATGAGAGATTAATATTGTCCATGAAATGCAATAATAAGAAATAAGGTCATTCAGCAAAGTGTTTCTTCAATAATCTCTTTTATGGGGTCGTGGGTTTGTGAACAAACTAAAATTGGTTAAAAACTCACACAAGTGTTTATCTTGGAAATATTTATGTAGATTGTTTTTTAAATTGTCAGTACAAAGGTGATCAATTCTGTTCAAGTAGTAACTTAGGATCTATTCTTCCAGTGCCAAAATCCCATTCCGATGTCCACAAGCTAGAAGCCATGTGGAAATCAGCGCTATAAGACAGCTTACAAGAGGCTATTTTCCCCCACAACCATCTCTGTTTCACGAAGTATAACTGGTACCTGGGTTTGGAGGGTCTTGCTGGTAAACAGTCACTTCTCCCTTGGTAAGTATAGCACAGTGTTTTATACTTTGAAAATTGGGAAGCTACAATCATGCATTATAAATCTTAACCATAATATGAGAACAACCAAAATCCAACATTCATTAAACAAGGGAGATGAAAGGCTGAAAGAAGTGTTTTTGGATCATACTAATTTTAGAGAAATTTTTGCAGAAACTAAAATGCTACTTTCTACTTACTTATATAAACCATATAAATATTTTAAAAATCGAGCTGGACATGGTGGTGCATGTCCAGCACTCTAAGAGGCTGAGGCAAGAGAACTGCAAGTTTGAGCCCAGTCTGACCAACTTAGCAAGACCTTGTCTCAGAATCGTTTTATGGGAGGACTGGAGGGAGTGGAAGAGAAATAAAAAGAATTAAGAGGTTTTATATACATGTACCAACTCTCCATGACAAATGTAATCTTTACGTACTAATCCACAAAAAGAAACGGGGATATAGCTCAGTACAAAGACTCTGGATTCAATCCCAGTTCTGCAAGCAAATATATAATAAACTGTACTATGTTGGGTACAATAATATATTTCAGATATGTATTTGTTAAGATGATTTTTTTAAAATGAAACTTTCTATGGCCTCCCATAACTCTCTATGCTGGTAGGCCACATGTTCTTCTTTCTATCACTAAATGTAACCAACAACATGGCTTGTGTGCTTTATTTGCTTAATTTGTATTTACAGTGCTGGAGATCAAACGCAGGTCCTTGAGTATGCTAAGCCCATACTCCACCACTGAGCCGCAACCCCAGCCTTACTGCTTTTCTAAAATCAGTATTGTAGATTCTTAAACTTAAATTATTTCCCTAGTAATGACATAATTACTTTTGTTGGTTTTTCCAACTAGGACACTAAGCATTTTATACACTTATTTCTCGGATTAGTTATTTTTTCCTCCCAGGAGTCACCTTGCTATTCATGCTGAAATACTCCAAAACCACAAAGGAGGAAGAGTTAGGAAACTCTTCCCCAACTATTTAATAAGCAGATAATACCAGGCTAAAGTGTTAACTTTGGTAACTAGATCACTCAAAGTACAATGATACTCCTTTCAAGCAACTTAGGGCTAGTTCTACTTTACTTTCACTATCAGTATTAATGTCCCAATATTTTTATGAAGGTTTGATCTTATGTTGAACCTATAATTGGAATATTGTGTACCATGCTACAGTCAATTTTCCTAAAACTCAACATTTAGAGAACTGAGGAAAAAAGCAATTATATGTAATTAGTAACCTGTGCCAAATATGACAGGAGATACTAAAATGCTTTCATAGGACACAGAGACAAATATCCTGAGTGGAAAAGAAAGCACCACAACAGAGGTAACAGCCATGCATTTAGTTGGGTTCAACACAGTGATTCTACTTAGGAATGATCTTAAATGCTAATCTGTCAAATGAGTGCAAGCACAGAAGGCAGGTGGCATAAGTTATGGACTGAACTGTGTTACTACCCACACCCCAATCCATATACTGGAGCTCTAGTCCTCAGTGTACTGTATTTGGATACAGGATCTCTGAAGTGGTAATTAAGGTTAAAAGAGGTCATAAGGGTAGGACCCCAATTCGGCATGGCTAGTGTCCTTACATGAGGAAGAGAAGAGAAAACTAAGCTTATGATGCTGAGACTACCCTTCTTGGGGACCTGTCTTACACCACTCTGTCCTGTGAGCGCACACAGTGGGTAGGCGGCCATCTGCAAGCGAGGAGGAAAGGCTCGGTCAGAAACCAACTTTGGTGTTTGCACTTTGACCTAAGACTTGTAGCCTCTAGAACTAGGAGACAGATAAATGTCTATTGTTTAAGACAGCCAGTCTGTGTATCTTTTGACAGCGCTGCCTAAGCACAGTATTTCCCTAGTTTAAGAGGCAGATTGACAGAGATGAGTTGTGCAATCCTAACACCCACCTTCGAGATGAGTCATTTCATTGAACACAGGCCTTTACTTACACAACTACAGCTGCATCCAGGAAAAATATATTGTGCCTATTACAGGGTCTTTTCTTTCTTCAAAGAGTCGATGGTATTGACATGTAGACAGATACCCATAACATAAATTACAAAAGGAGACACCATGAGAGAGGTAAAAACTGTAGAGTAGTCTGTTAGTTCCAAAGTGAGAAGATTATTTCCACTGTGAGTGGCTGGTGGTGGTGCAGAGGGTGCACTGCTGCTAAGAACGTGCAGCTGGAGTTCAGAGGAGTAAGAAACCCTTGCAAAAATGGTGTGTGCACTCGGTCCAGTCATCCTCAGAAGCACACCATGGGCATTGTGGCCTGGACGATTCTTCATTCTGTGGGATTAGCTCAGTGCATCACAAGACATTTAATGTAGCATCCTCAGCCCCAGAGCGGCACCCGCCAGACTCTGAGAGCTACATTATTACCTAACACATTTCCCAAGGCTACTCTGCAGCCGCATCTCTCCGAGCAGAGAACCCAGCAATTTTTTTTTCAGTACTGGGGATTGAACTCAAGGCTTCCACACTGAGCTATGTCCCCCACCATTCCTCCCACCCCCTTTATTTTTTACTTTGAGATAGAGGTTTGCTGAGTTGCCAGATTGCTCAGGCTGGGCTTAAACTTGTGATTCTCCTGCCTTAGCCTCCCAGAGTGCTGAGATTACAGGTGTGTGCTACCATGTCCAGTTGGGGAGGAAAACTTTTAAGGATGTAAAGAAAACAGCAGATACATTAAAAGAAAATTTATTAAGTGATGAATTAAACAGGTAATACATATTGAAATGCTGCACATGGAAAATTATACCATGCAAATTACAGTTTATCTTTTAAGTACTGCTCTGCTATTACATTATTACATTTCCTCAGCTTGTCCTCATTTCATTGCTTCATCGATACAGCTCTCACTCTATTTGATTTCTAAAAACATTTAGCTGCTCATTTCTCCTAGGTGGCCTCAGAAGCAATGAACAAAGAAACACTCTGCAGTTAAGGGAACGAGTAAATTCATCTTGGTTCTGACTTTCTGTACGTTACCTGATCTTTTTCTTTAGAACTCCCTAAATGGTGTGGTTATAGTCTGGGTTGAAGATTTACGGAGAGGGGATGGGAAACAGCAAAGACAGAAAATAATGATGAGATGAACAAAAGGACCACAGTAAGGAGAACCTGTGCAACTGTGGTCCAAATCAGGATCTAAAATATGATGATTCTGTTGTGGGTCTCCAGAAAAGAGCCCAAGACAGAGTTTCACATGGATGCTGCTTATCAAGTAGCTCTGTGATCAAGAGACTTGAAAGAGACTGGCTGGGGAGGAGGAATGGCAAGCCACTGAACTGCCATGCAGGATTTAGGACAGCCTCAGCCGAGCCCACAGCAGCTCCTCCAAGGGTGCCTAACTGGCCAGACTTTCTGCCTCCCCTTCACCCCCAACACCAATCAAACCAGCTCACTGAATGTGGGCAGCTGTGGGCAGCCGTGAAGGCTGTCTGCCCACCACAGTGTGGTACCATGTCCTCCACGTCATGGCTGGGTGGGTGTCACTGTGTCTAGTACAGATTTAACTTCACATTTTAAAGAAGTAGAAACTCAGGAAAGAATGATCAAGGAAATATTTAGTTTACTTGGTTAAAAAAATTATTGAATGGGATAAATTTCATCACAAATAGTGCATTACACAGGAAATTTCCAGACATCCAAGTTTCATTTTTGCATGACATTATATATGCTCTATGTGTCTCTGTTTGTGCTTTTGTTCCCTACATGTATTACAAACATAGTAATATTTACACCTGCCTTGTCTGGGTCTTCTTGAATCTCAATAGGAAAAACAATGAATTGATAGGAATCAGGGCTGACATTAATAGGTATGCACTTCATTTAGAAAGCTGGCAAATATCTCTGGTTCTTTGCTTTCTAGTTTTACTTGAAAGTGGTTAGATATACTAATTCCCTACTACAAATGCTGAGGGTGGTCTGGGAACATGCGTAAGAATCACGTCCACACACCACGCGTCCCCTGCGCACTTCAGCCACTCTCCTTGCTGAGCTGCACGCTCGGCACGCTCCTCTCCCCGAGCCTCCCCTGCCTTGCGTGCTGCCTCAAAGAGCCACACAGCTGACTTCTTCTCATCTCCCAACTGCTGGCCTTAAGGGTGTCTCCTCACAAGTCCACATAATCTAAACTAATCTGCCCTGATAAGCCACATTTCTCTCACATTAACCTATTTTATTACCTCGGTAACAAAATTACCTCAGATCATTTTGTTTATATATTTGTCTGTTGCTCATTACTGTATCCTTAGCACACAGATTGGCGCCTGACACTTAGGTATTCAGCAACTACTCATTTTAAAGACTGAATATAGACAAAGAATGGATATTTATGATTTTTATGGTTTCAAAGAAACATTAGAAACACAGTAACTGTAAAATTATTTATATGGGCAAAACCAATTTATTCTTAATTTTCTAAATAATTCCAAATAGCAGAGAGGCTTTAAGTCTGCATCCTAATACAACTTTTATTAAATAAATTCTAAGATGTTTACATATCTGAGCCTTCCTAAACCATATAATGATGTACAAAATGAGTATATTTCTGTTTCCACAAATAACGCACTTTTTTGAGGTAGCAAAAATACATTTGACTGTGTGTGAAACACATTCTGTCTTTGGACTGGTAAAACATTACAGAAAAGGTTAAAAGTTCTTAAGGGTAACTTCCTGATTCCATATAATAAATAAGCCTGTGATAAAGTCTGTATAAGAGACAAACAAAAACAAGTCATAAATTAAGTCACTAGACTTACAATACTATTCTTGCACAAAGCTTTTACAATTTTTGGCTAGCTTTTTAGCTAGGAATCTAAGATGTCCCAAAAGATTCACTGAGCTCAGGGATTCAAATTCTGGTGGCAGGGTCAAATGGCCCTTCGTGATCCTGGCTGAGCAGTCACCCCTACACTCAAATATGGATCATTTCAAGTTCATACTTCCCATGACACATTAAATACTGTAGCTGCGGAAAGTATCAGATTCTTATTTTCAACTGATCCTATCTCAAGTTGAAAGTTCTATACATGTTCTCTTGTCTGTAGTAAGGAAAATGCTTTTATTTACCTAAGACTAGTTCTTTCAGCTCTGTGGTTATTTTAGAAACTTTGTTCTTGGTGGAAAATACCACGTTTACTCTACCACATCATCTACTTCTGTGTGACTTTAATTTGATTTTCTTTCACATATTATCATTTTTTTCTTTTTGGTGCTGGGAATCGAACTCAGGGCCTTGTGCTTGCAAGGCAAGCACTCTAACCACTGAGCTAAATCCCCAGCCCCTCACACATTATCTTTTGAGATCAAGAAAGAATTATCAGGCCTAGGAAATCCTGGTCTAAGAAAGCAGCTTTCCTTGCAGAGGCCAGAGACACAATAATAACTGGGACTGATGCCAGGATCATAAAAGCACAAGCAGGCAAGACTTCTTAGCATCTGAAGATCTGATGCAGCAAAAGAAAGACATTTATATGTTATGAATGTACTACACTACATAAATTCTAGAATTATTTTTAAATGCATTTGGCAGGCCAATTTTCAAATATCAATAAATCACCAATTGAAATTAATATTAGTTTCTCCAAGTTATCAGACAGTTCTAGTCTATGGTGACATTAAAGTATAGCACAATCAAGAAAATAAAAATAAATCCTTGAATACAGGCACGAAACTTCAGCAACAGTCTCAGCTGTACCAGTCTAAGTGGGTCTTACATACTAATCACATAGGACGTTCCTTAAGTAATGTAACAATTCAGGAGAAAGACAAACACCGGCCTTTGCCATGTTTTATATGCATGTTTCAGTAACCCCATAAAATTAAAAATGTTTCCAAGTGAATTGTCAAGATGATTATTTTATCTAAGTGATACTATAACAAGTCCTAGATGGCACAGTTACTGGCCTCAAGGAAACAGAACAAGTGTAAAGCTAAGTTAAAGGCAACTTTATTACAATACTTTTCCAAACTTCAGAATGCATTTATTACTGATTTAGAGCTAATATATAATACATTATATTACAAGGCAGAAAGCATTTCTGGTCAGATGTTTAGCTTCCATGTATGGCCCAAAAAACAGCTTCCTAGCAATAGCAGCAACACACAATACTTATAACACTAAGTAAAATATTTCTCTGGTATCAGGGAATCATTCATATTACAATTTATTTTACGTTGTTTCCTCTGATTTAAAAACTAAGCATAGCTACCTTTCCATATCTTACTAGTTAACACCTAAAAATTCACTATACCATAAAAACATTCAACAACTTAGGCATAGTTCCTTTAGTAGAAAACAGGATTTTGAATCTAACCAAACCAAAAGAATACTATTATTTTCACATTGCAAACAGCAGAGTTCTCTTCTTTCCTTTAGGAGCCACATCTTGGCCTCCTTTTCTTCATATAGCCATCCTGAGGAGAACCTGCTTTAAAAGATATCTAACTCCACAATGAACTTCACTAAGAAAAATTGTCTCTCTTTAGTCTTGTCTCCTGGTATTTGCTTACGTAAAATAATTTACAATCAATTCCAAAGAGTCCATTGTAATGAACTTAAAAATGATCTTGGGAAATGTAATAACATAAAGTACGTATTTTCCAAGTTAGACAAAGATATTATTTGTTCATCTACCTTTGGTTCAACCACCTAAACAAATCCAACTTAACAAAAATTCCTTTTCCCAGATTACTATCGTAATAACAATGGAAACATGTAAATCCACTGAATAGATCTAGTCTCTTCATTTTTTTTCCTTTGGTTTAATATTTTTGAGCCACCAATTAGCACAAAACATGTTTATCTCCCTCAGTTTCACAACAGGAAATTGTCAGAAAAGTATAGAATAGAAAAGATCCTATTTTTCCACAAGGCAAATAAATACAGATTTTGCTATGAAGTTGAAAAAGAAAAGGTGAATGAAAAGGTTTGTGCTGGCTGCTTGGGGGGCAAGGCTCATAAATCACTGTACGTTAAGAGCACGAGCTGAAACTTCATGGTGCCAGTCACGTAATTTTGTGTATTTGGGACTAAAGACGTGAAGGGGTATCTTTTCCCTGTGGAAATAAAAAGAGTGATAGAAGAGATGTAAGAAAGAGAAAGAAAATCACTCTACACTAACTCCACCATGCAGAAAACATGCCTTATAAAAGCTTAATTTCACATAGCTGTTTTGTTAAATAGTAAAGATTTTAAAGGTAGAATAGTTTTAGAAATACAAAAATTAATCTAAAGAAGCCTTTTGGAAGCATCCATTCTTGCCCCAAATAAAGTGACTGTAAGACAACACAGCTCATTCACAGAGATATTTACTGTTAGCAAAGCACCCCCAATGCCCTCTACCCACTTCTTAATTCAATACTAACGGAGATAGAAGAGACACAAAATCTAGACAGTATTTACTAACTTGAAAATCCATAAATTGTACATGTAGGTCATACTAAAGGCACCACAGTTAAATGCTTAGCTTCTATTTGCAAAGACAAAATGCCAAATCATTATACTTGAAAATTTGACAAACCAAACTGGGACCATTCATGAAGGGAAAACATTCAATTTCAAAAAAGAGAACTTACTTTGCCTTCTTTGTATTATCAGTGTCAGATTCTTTCACTGAAATATAGTAATATCCAGTATTAGTTTTTTTTAAACTTCAAAGTCATTTTAGCAATTACCTGCATCAGTCATTATCAAACATTCAAATTTCATAGAACTTCTAAGAAAAATGCCAGGCCTCACGGTTACTGGCTGCATACCACAGCTAGTACTCTTCCCCCACCCAAAGTAATTCTCCTGGACTGACACCTTATTCACAGCACCCATATTATGCAGAGCTTAATCCTAAGAGTGCACAGTCCTAGACATGCTTTGCAATAACCGCCACTATGTCCAAATGGAACTCTCTGGGGCGCAGAACATTCACCCGTGAGGGTCCCTACAAGCTCACTTACGATGCTCAGTCCCAGTGATCTGGGCAAGGATGCGGAAAGAGCGAGACTGAGTTGTCCCAGTCCTTGGGCGCCAGTCTTCAGTATCCTCCATCAGCCTCTTCTTGCTGGCATCGCTGTGAGTGGGGATGTGATAAAACTCCGTATTGCGCTCCACAATGTGTTTCCTTGGCGGGCTAGGGATAAGAAGGAAAAAAAAAATTAGAAAGTCTTAAATTATATTAAGATGATAAAATAGTCTCTAGTGAATTATTTATATTTTATACACTTACAGCTCAAATATAGAAATTTATAGAAATAGCTTGTGTATGCATGTGTATTCAGCCTGATTTTTGTTTAAAAAGCACCTTTCTAATACATTTATAATTTTACTATAAACTAGTATTACTAACATTATAAGAATGCATTCAATAGGAAGATTACCGTTTAGGTGGGACTTTCCTTTTAATTGACAGAAGAAGGCAGCAGAAGAAAGATTTCCAACATGAAGAAAAGAAAAGGAAAAGAGTAAGAAAAAAGAAAACTAGAAAATAAAAAATCCACAGTAGTCAAAGTCAAACAATTTGAAATTACTTGTATCACTCATGCCACATAAAACAAAGATATGACTATGATTTAACCACAATTAAGTACTGTGTCAATATGCTACTAGAATGTACAGGCTTTCACAAAATTAGGTAACTGCATTGTTTGCTAGGCCCAGGAACCACGAACGGTTTGGATACAGGCTAAACTAGCAATTCCAAACATGATTTTGGAAAGGGTCAAAATCTTTGTTTTCTGCAGTCTTCTCACTCGTGTGCACAGACATCCTTACCCTAAGTAGAGCTGTTATAGAGGGTCAGCACAGTGAAGATCTGTGGGATACCAAAAACACTGATACAAATAGCAGAAGACTAGGACTAAAATCTTGACTTTGTCATTTTCACATGTGTGATTTTAGACAAGTCAGTTACACTGAGCCTCAGTTTTTTCATTTATAAAGCAAGAATATCACATAAAAAGTAGTGTTCTGAGGATTAAACACCGTATTATATGTCAAAGAAACATGTACACTACAGAGCTCAGAACTTTGACTTTACTAAAAACATTTAAAACATTTAATAAAAATATCCTTATTAATGAAGCATAAATATTAAGTAACTTACAACATACACTATTTTAACACTTTAAGAGCTATTGACCGTAATAAACATTCCCCCTTTCTCTCCCCTCAAAATCGGACAAATGCAAACTGTTGGAGAGTAGCCATGAGTTTAGTTTCAGAAGAGAAAAAGGAAAGCGACTAGCAGACTACTGGCATGAGATCTGAGTAGAGAAAGTGCTGTAAACGTGGTCAGCCGTGACTGGCAAGATCTGCTGTCTTGAGCCACTGGTGGTACATGGACAACTGTCCCAAAGGGCAATTCGTACCTCCAGATGGGACTGTCCCAGGCCTCCTGATGGGACAGCTGTGCATGAGCTACCGGTGGTTTAGAGCTGCCCAGCAGTGAGACAGGCAGATTGCAGTCCCATCATGAATGTGTTAATTTGCCTTTAAAAAAATCACAGCTCTATCAGTATGCCACATGACTGCTGGTGATTTAACAGTTATATTAAAACTGCCTCAATACACTGAAGATCTTCCCCAATGAAGAATATGAGAGAATTAAAGTTAGTAACACTGGTTTTGGAGTCAGACAGTTCTTCAAACACTACACCCTCCACTCAAAATGTATTTAATGCAAGCCACTTAACTCCTCCAACTCTCACTTTTCCCATTTGAATGATGGAAGCGCATCTTAACAGTTGCTCTCGGAACAAATAAACTCATGTATGTGAAGTGCTTTCCACAGTTCCTAACCTATAATTTGTTCCTTTATGATGACTAGAAAAACAACTGCAATGTCATCTTATAAAACTATGGGTTATCCGCACATAAAAACAGAATCACAAATATATATGCACAAAATAGGACACATTCTAATTCACAGTAGTATTTCATTATTCCCGAAGTGAATTTTTTAAAAGGCCTTTACTAATACTGAAAAATAATCTAGTCCTTTTTATGTTTTATTTATTTAATTTTTTGTTGCTGGGGATCGAACTCAGGGCCTTCTGCTTGTGAGGCAAGCCCTCTAACCACTGAGCTAACCTCCAGCACCTCTAGTCCTTTTTAAATAGACAAAATTTTTAAAAACTAGGAAACAGGGGCTGGGGATTTAGCTCAGTGATTATAGTGCTTGCCTTGCAAGCACAAGGCCCCGAGTTCGATCCCCGGAACCACAAAAAAAAAAAAAACCCAAAAAAACTAGGAAACAGGCTGAGATTATTTCATAAACATGTCTTTGGCACAAGAGAAACAGCTCTTTACATCTGTGAGTACTTGGAAAAGTTTATATTCAGGTACTAAACATAATTTTCAAAAAAAATTTCTCTACGATTAGTGAGTGTAATTTACTATTTAATGGTGCCAATTTCAAGTAAAAGATTTATCTATAAAAACACAAAACAACAATGAAAAAGCTAAGACAATAAAGATAGTAATACTGATTTAGGGGATTTAGCTCAGTGATTAGAGTGCTTGCCTTGCAAGCACAAGGCCCTGAGTTCGATCCCCGGCACCACAAAAAAAAAAAAGAAAAGAAAAGAAAAAAAAACCTAAAGTAATTTTAAAAAATACTAAAGAAGGGAGGCCCAAAGTACATACTCTAATGTACAAAATTGGTAATATTTGTCTATCCCCCTGAAGTTAGCTTACTAAGTTTTTCTACTGCACAAATGTGGGCATTGCAAACACTCCCACTGACTCATATGAAGTTTTCTAGCACGAAAAACATGTCTCTCATACTCCTTAACATTTTTGAGAATTTCTGTAATGAGATGACACAAGATTTGCTGGTGGTGGTGAAGTTGAAAGCAAGATGAAAATTTACAGGGAGGGGCTGGAGATTTAGCTCAGGGGTTAGAGTGCTTGCCCCCCAAGCACAAGGCTCTGAGTTTGATCCCCAGCACCAAAAAACAAAAACAAAAACAAAAACAAAAACCCCACAGAATCAATGATGAAAATGACAAAACAAACCATTAGTTAAGTACTTACACAGTGCCAGGGTTACTGAAGGAGGTATAATATACGTAAGAAAGATGGGACAGAGAAGACATTAACATTCCCGGGATGATGGAAAATAAGAGATGAAAAAAAAAGAAAACAATGAAATAGCAAAATTCAAAACAATGAACTTAAGTGAAGACGTTACACAAACACCATGCTTCAAAATCATCATATAAATAAACACAGACAAATAAAAAGGTACAAATGTTAGTCAAAGTTCTGTTACATTATTAGGGCAACAATTTTACCTGTTTATTATCCTGACAACTATTTTATGTCTCAAGTCACCAAATACTAAAAAAAAGATCTACCAGTTTTTCAGACAGTCTAAGTTTTTATAAAATTCACTTCAATATGAGTCCAAATTTGTTCCTAACAAAAGGCAGAATAATATATTTTGATGTAATATATATAAACAGGATCAGTTTAGAATAGTTTTTAAAATAAAGAAACCTCGAAATTTTCCTGTCTCACACAATAAAAGTATATTAACAGCACATGTAATCTCTTCACATAAATTATCATAATCATATAAGAGAATGTTATATGGTTCAAAATTTCTTTCTTCTTAAAATGCAGTGACTGTGATGAAAATGTAAGAGGCACAGAGGATCGTTATAATCAGCCACCTCCCAATTTTCATACCTTTCCCCGTCTCTCACTACTACTATTCATAAGCTATTCCCAGTAACTCTAGCACCAGGATGCAGGACTCCATGATTCCGTTTTGTAGGTGACATAATTATTGCCCAGAAAGGCGCACCTGACTTGATATAGGACAGGAACTTGGTTAGTACTGAAGAACTTCAAAACAAAATGCATTCACATAGCCTAGTAAGGGTAGGATAATTTAAAACGAATGCATTTGTGTTCCACTATACACAGGGCTGCTTTCTGATTTAATGTTGAGATGGCGAATGCTGCCACAATTGCATATGTCAAAGTCATTTCAGAGGGCAGGGTTTCACAGAATGAGGGTGGGACTGCTCCCAACTGTGCCTGCACTTACTCTTCTCTATTCACAATGTGCAGCATTCTCCCTGTGCCTTGCTATTTTAAATAGCAAGAAAATAATTTTGCAAAATAATCTCTCCTGGTCAGTTAAACATTTTAAAGTTGAGGGAAACTGTTTTATGTTAATATGAAGTTGGGGCAAAAATGCAGTGTGGTGAAAGGCATCAAGTGGAAGGTGGATTGGTTTCAACATAAAGATGTCAATTAGAATAGGTTGAACAAATATTTGCACGTATTTTAGAAAACATGCTCAAATGGAACACCCCAGCATGCACATTAGCAGTAAATATACCAATGTGATAGCAGATTACCGGGCTCTGGTTATGCTGCCCATAGCCCTGTGCCCTGAGAAGCTGGAATCTGTATAAGCCTCATCTTCCTCAAAAGTGAAATGGACTGCAATTTTTCTAACTTAACTTTTGTTTGGTTGTTGGTTTGCTGTTTTTTTCTTTATTGTTTGTTTTGCTTTTTACTTCAGAATTCTATACAGGCTTATGTTGAACACACTGAAGGCACTTTAAATACTATACAAATACTGATTCATTGTGGAGACATAGCCTTCCAACTATGCACATCAATTCACTCACACAGTCTGTTCAATTGTAGTCATTAAAAATGTGGACTAAGTCAAAGTAATAGAAATACATAGGTGGTATAGTGGAATGCACATGAATTTGATTTCAAAATGCATTTGATTTCAAAAGACCTAGATTCAAATCTTAGCTCTGTTCTTATAAAGCTGTGTGACTTGAAAAAATTATGTAATCTCTCAGTATTCAGTTTAAATGAGAATTAGACTAAATAATGTATTTATAAACATGGCATAATGCATAGCAATGCCTAATACCAGCATTAACATATACCAATACCTAATACATTAATGAATCTGAATCTTGAGTTTAAAAATATTTAACATAAATGCTTCAGTTTATTTCTTCAAATCCCATTTTGTCCTTTTTTCAAATCGATCTGTTTGTTACACTGGAATCTAATAACTGGTCAAAGTTTTTACGTATAAGTTAACTTTAAATAGACAATAAATCAAGGCTTGAAAATGTTTTTACTAATACATTGGTGTACACATATAATATAAACTATATAATCAGTGAGAACAATGGCAATCAGAAAGAGATTACTCTAGTTAATTCAGTAGTTAATTCTCTTGGATGTATCCCAAGATAGATATTCCATATTTCCAATTCTACTCTATATTGCGATGGTAAACATATTTCAGAACATGTTCAAAATAATCACAATTTAGTAAGAAATTATTTTAAGTTCTTATGTAATATGATTTTTATCTACCTTTAAATGTGCCAATCACTGGTCAGTTTAATATCAATATGAAGAGAATACAAAGCAAGTCAGAAAGTTACACCATAGTAACTTTCAATGCCCACACTAACTGTGACATTTAATAAATTGGTGGTTATTTACCTTAACTAATTTCAAAGTGCATGGACTACCTATCACATACACAACTGTACATATCCACATATAGCAGTGACAGCAACACTGAATTAAAACTCTCTAGAAAAATTAAAAAGGTTCTTAGAGAACTTTAGGAAATTCTGGTTTCTGATTAATTTATAAATCAACTGTTTTACAAATGCTATTTACTAATGGTACAAATGTTAATAATTTCTTTTTATCTGTATCTTTGTTTTGCAATAGTCATGACTGACATAAATTACATTCCCCAAGCAATACTTCTTTTCAGTCATTACACAGCAAACCCCACACATATTTTATGACATAACTTCAATACTACTATTTATTACTGTAAAGCAAGTCAACACAACACAGCAATGCAAACCAAACATATTGTGCTTATTCTAAAGTATAATTCATTTGCAAGCACAAGGGCCTGAGTTCAATCCCCAGCACCCCCTCAAAAAAAGTATAACTCATTTGCAAAATTAATTTAATTTTGCAAAAAGTGGGCATTCATGCTGTTTACTCATATATAAATCACCATATTTCCTCTCCAGTAATGTGGATACTAACTTTGTCACGTGTGTTTTCTGCAAAGAAAAAAGCATTTTAAAATATTACTGCTACACCATTAATTTTTTATGTCTTCCCAGACTAGGTTTTTCAACACAGAAACTGTCAGAAGAAATGCAGTCCAAAAAGATTGAAATACAGGATACTAAAAAGACTTACCTCCTGAAAGCAGTGGCACATTATAATGCAAAGACATAGGGAAAGGAAAAAAGATAATAAGCTAAAGTACTTGATGTAAAACAGCTTCCCTTCCAACTTGGAATATAAAGTCCCACTCTGTTCTTCATCAAATAAGGAGAGTATAGAAAGGAGCATGCCAAGACCAATAATTTGTACATGTAGAAGAAAGATTTAAATTTCTTAAAGCATCTTATTCATTATTACTTATAAGGAATAAGATTGTTTATACAGTGTTAAATATTCTGAAACTATCAATATAATTTCTATATTTCATACCATTAGATGACATGAACAGTTAACAATTTCTTAGTACTGATATTTAATAAGTTCTTGTTTGTATCTTAGGTTTATTGATTCTATACAAATTTAGGTGAGACAGCTATCTAATTTGCAAACTAGCCATTTAAAATCCATTAAAAACTAAGTCTTCTGGGTACTTTCAGGAAAAAGACAACTCAGACATTCAAGTTACTCTTATTGTGAACAAGATTATTTTTAAAATAAAAAATAACTAATGAAATCCAACAATTCTCAACTTTCAAGAGCTTTGTTTCTGCCAACATTATAAAATCCTGGGAAATAGAGCGGTAAAAAGCTTGACAGAAAATCAGTTTGATAACTGATGCAGAAAAAACATTCACCAATACTCGAAAACGTCTGCTCTTGCTGGTGACAAATCCCTCCACCAGTAAGGTGTGGGATTTATTTTGATTTTTATAACCTAAATGTAGTGCAAGAGCTTTGCAAATTTGTCCTGGAATTTCACAGACACTAGACTGTTTTCAGAGCAGTAAAGTCTTCACTGTCCTAACATCTGGACAACATCTGAAACCAGGCTATTTTGGAAGACTTCTTTGCAAACGCAAAGCACTAACTTGCTTGTTGACAATGCAAAACATGTAATAATCCCTTCTCTCCTGAGCTCTGCACAGTGCTGAACATCGGGGATGTGCTTAATAAACACTTGCTGACTGATTAAGACGCTACATAAAGGCCCTGTAACTACAGCAGCACCCTGTTTCAGCTTGAAAATATTAAGCTTTAAATCATTTGAAGTTTAATCACCAAAAATGTGCTTATACAAAGTTGAAGCTCATTTTAAATCCAGTACTTTTCCATAATCTTAATGTGTTTTTACCTGTACAATTTTCCACAGAGAAAACATGTCTTACAAAATTTTAAGAAGTATTAGGAGAAAAGATTTTAGTTAAACACTGACTACCTCCAGTGGACTTTTTCTACTGAGCATGAAATTTAGTATCTGTGTCAGTTCTAGGTGAGGCTAGCATCTGACAGGCGGCCTCTTTCTTTTCAGGTTATCTATTTTGATTACTCTAAAGTCTACTAAAATAGGCACACAGAAAAAAATTACAACCAAACATACCTCAATACTAACATACTGTTTCTCCTCCTCACATGAAAGAAGAAATATTACTCTTCGAAGGACACTAGTTTTCCTCCACGTATATCTAAACTTTAAAAAGCCAGCCGTAGCCATAGAGCGGATGTGCAGCCCGGGAGCTGCTCTTCAGAGCTGGCGCTTGCCCTCTCACAGCAGCAGCCTGGAACCCTGCCACTTGCTCTTTCAAAGCCTCACGGTTGCCATGAGAGCAGTGCTACAGCAAGCACAGCCTCTTCATGACGTGGATTAGCATTCGGAAGGGATTATGTCTCACAGAAAGGACCTATCCACACAATTATTTTAATTACATTTTCCTGGGAACTGGCCTTGAAGAAAACTACCACATGTGCAGATTTTTTTCCCCTTTATTTTCCTTTAAAGGTACAATTCGTCTCAATAAATCTAGTCAAGGCAATTTTATGTAAATGACTTTGCCTGTTAAAAGTATTTTCACTGAACTCCAAAAGAATATGAGTATCTATAAATGAAGGTTGCTGAAAATTAATGTACACTCTTTAAAACTGTGGGGTTTAACAAGTTTTGGGGGGGGTGCTGGGGATCAAACCCAGGGCTTTGCATTTGCTAGGCAAGCGCTTTATCACTTAAGCTAAATCCTCAACCCCAAAAAGTTTTTAAATGTACCCTCCAAAAGGAAAAATTATAAGTGAATTTCCAAAAGTTTCTCCTAACATTATATGTTAAATTCCCACTGGTTCAAATTCATTCATTTCAGAAAAATCTCTATAGTGCTTCTGGTGCTATAAACACCAATTGTTGCTTTCATTACTGCTGTGTGCTTTTAAAAGTAAATTCTAGTATAAGTTTGTCTGAAGAGAATGTCATCTGCTCTAAGCGAGTGCTTCACCCAGACGTGAATCAAAAGCCGATTTGTTTTCTAGACTACTTCCTAGAGAAAAAAACCTTACAAATTCTTCCTTTCCTTTCTCCTTCAGCTGACATAGGTAAGCTGAGAAACCTGTGTCCCACTGTTTAAACTTCTGGCAGCCAATGGAAGGATGGAAATTTTGAGGAAGAAAAATCTAAGACTTGCCTTGCATTATAAGTGCCAGCTGCTCAATACTGCCAAGAGTTGGAGGAAAAGAGTCAGAGTATGCTGCATGGTTCGTAACACATCAAAATGCAAATCAGGTTTTGATCACTTTGGAGAAAGCACTGCGCATATATAATATAATGGCCCCATGTTAATGAAGCAAACATGACTTCTTCCTTCAAAGAACAGCTGATGAGAGGGGATGTAGTTTCCTGGAAATAACCTGAAAGAAGAGTTCCGAGAAGAGCAGAAAGCACCCTTGCCACCTACCCATTTTGCTGTTTACTGTCACCCTGGGATCCTCTTCTCTGTCCCTCTGCTAGCTCCTGAGCAGTCTCGGGACACGCGCTGGTGACTGTGGGCTGCCGTGGGACAGTAACTGCAGCTTTACCAGCGCTCGGTGCAGGAGAGCACCGGTCAGCACTGAGACTGGCGTGAGCATGCAGTCCAGACGCGGAGGACAGGGGAGGAGTGACAGCGGCCACAGGTGGAGGGGAAGCATGTGGTGAAGTGGCTGCATGGGCCGGGGTGAAGGCGGACGACGGTGATGGGATGGATGTGACTTTTGGCGAAGACACAGAACCAAAGGGCCGTGGTGCCTTATTGTAGGCCGTGTTGGTGGGGGGAGTGACTTTGGACACAGCAGGAGATGTAATGGGCACAGGTTTAACTACTTCTTTAGGTTCTCCCTATGTGAAATAAAAATAAACAGACACAAAAACACACCAAATACATGCAAAATACGTTCACTGAAAAGAGCACACAGCTGATTTTAAAACGACAAACATAATCATGTTAGCAGCTCAAATGTCACATGTTTCCAGTAAAAGAGTTGATATAGGATAACATGCATGCTAACTGGCCCCCACATGCATAACACAGATGCATATAATAAGCATATGTTTATTTATAAAATGAAAGGAGTTTCAAAACATTTAGGAAACAGCATGAAAACCATCAAACAGCCTAACGACCATCATAAATATTAATTTAGATATATTCCCCAAAGCAGAAGTTCTAAAATACCCTACTATAAACACAACATTGCTAAATAAAGTGTTTTCATTTTAAAGTATCCAGAGTTTCAATTATAATTCCATCTTCCCAACATGTTTAATTTCTCTCCACAGTGCAATTTTATGATTCATGCAGAATCACTAGCACATTTTAAACTCTTCAATTGAAAGAAAAGCATGGAGAATAAGATAATTTCCCTCTAACTCTGAAATGTGTACATTCTAATTATCCAGAGTCAAGAATTTGCAAAGAAAACAATTTACATAAACAAAACAAAATCAATTTGTTCTTTCTCCTATAACCCATTTCTGTTTCTCCCTCTGAAGATATGACTGAGAGATAGAATAAAATTCTTTCCCTTTTCAAAAATAAATATTTAATAGTTTCATGAGGAAGAAAATGATCTTAGATAGTTTCATATTGCCAGAAACAAGAAAAATGAACTAGAAAGATCACTTCCTCTTAAAATTACCAGAATTGTGGTAAATTGTGTTTGTAAATCCTTCTCTTGAAGTATAAAGTTAAAAAAAATCAGATTAAGCCTTTATGATATTCAAAATAAAACCCTATTCACTCCACCATCCCAGAAGAAAAAGAAGTAATCTAAATTAACATTACAGAAATAAGAAAACTGAGGAAAAATAAGTAACTTAAAATGCTAAACACATCAATATAATAGGTAACTCAATAAAAAATGCAAGAGAAGATATATATGAGAAGAAAAGGACAACAGCCAATTTAACCTAATCTAAGAATACTATAAAAGGTAATTCCTAGATGTTGTTAAGACTTACTGCATATTCATCTGGGGTAAGCACTTACATATTACTGTTAAATACATGAATAAATATAGAAAAATTAGAAATAAATATAAAAGAAACAAACTGGACACAAATTACTAATAAGCCACAGAAATTACAAGTGGCTCAGCAGAGACAATCAAATGGTAACTTAGTGACGCTAGATTAGAAATGTACCTTTTGAACAGAAACTGGCTCAGGCTTGGGTGTAGCAGATGCTCTGGGGGAAAAAAGAAGAAACCATGAATTTCTGCAAACTGAGACACTTACTAGAATTTTTATGTTATATACCTTAATATGCTAATCAGAATTTATATTTGATAATTCATAGTTCTGAATGTTCATAATCATCACAATCTTCTAATCAGTTCACATAAACCAAATGCCTTCAAAGCCCAATATCCTTACACACTAGGTACTCATTAGCAGCCTCTGGTTCCCCAAAACTCAAACGAAGAAAGACAAACACCAACCCTGTTTGCTAAGCATTCATTTTTAATCTTTAAGTTTATTCTCTACCTTCAAGGGTAAAGTATAATAAACACTGCTTCCTGATCCTTGAGCACCTCTTCAATCATATAACCCAATTCTCAATCTCTAGTATCCTCTGCCTCTTCTCCTAATATCTATGATCACTTCCATGGGGTGTTAGGTTTCTTTCTGAAGACACTACAAACAAGCACAGCCCATATAAATACTTGTATATCCTGGTTGAATTGAGTTCCTGGGAGTATTTTGTATTTATATTCTTCAGTGTATATGTACATTAATGTATTTGGTATGCTAAAAATTAAACTGTAAGTTCTTCCACTAGGCCAGTGGTGGCGAACCTTCTAGGGCTTCCAATGATAATAAACAGCTGGCTACGTGCCATAGGTTCGCCACCTTTGCACTAGGATATACTTTCAATAAAGGCAATGACTACTGTCCTGTTAGTATCTTTATCTGAACAAGTTTCCGAAATTTAACAGGTCATCTGTAATGAACGTGAAAGGGAGAATAAGCAAAAACAGACAAAAATCCATGCACACAACCTATTTACAATTTCAAATAAATTTTTAATATACACCTTTTTTTTTTTTTGGCACTCTGTGCCTTTTGAGTACCATGTAGTAAACCGTAACTATAATTGGTTTGGAGCAATTAGCCCATAAAATCATAACTGTAATAAAAGTAAAAAGTTCACACAAGGAACTTCAAAGCTCAAGTAAATTGCTTAGAAGGGAGCTGAGGGCTCTTGTTTTTACATATTATAAGATACTAATAAAATAATTGGGAAAGCCTTTGATGCTTTAAAGGCTATTTGCTCATTATTAAGGAGCAAGTTATTTTCAATATGCCAGAAGCAGTATGACTCCTCTCATATCACACCAGCCTGAGGATAGGACATCAAGCATAGACTCCAAGACATAAAAGCATAGGAGGTAGATAGTGACAGTAATTTTATTCTACAAACCATGAGATTGTTTTATTTATAAAGATAACAACACAGGGCTGGGGATTTAGCTCAGTGGGTAGAGTACTTCTCTAGTAAGCACAAGGCTCTGAGTTAGATCCTTGGCACCAAAAAAAAAAAAAAAAGAGAGAGAGAATGAAAAAAAAAAGATAACACACAAATAGAAGACACTGACATAGGATACTGGGTCTCTACAAGTATAACCTAGTCATGAAACCTAATCAACATTTTTAGCAGCAACTGAATTTTCCAGTAACAGCTAATTTGGTTAGCTATGGCAGACACTGACAGAAAACTGACTAACCTAATGAAAGGCCACAATGGATGCTAATATTTAGTTAGTGCAATACAGGTTATACCCTGTAGAGTTGCAAAACTTTCCATGTGTACTCTCAAACAGACAGTTTCTCTTGTAGCTTATAGGGTTATTAAACAAACAAAGGAAACAAGTCCAAGTACAGAGCAGTGGAACCTTTATTTTATTGAAATTTCACAATAAGATGTAATCACAAAGGATCCACTTATTAAAACCACCCAAGACATTATTGAAAGTTTGCCAATAGAGAAGCAATTTTCTTCTGTATAGGATACCTTAAAGAACATGGAACAATTCTAGTAACGGAAAAACAAGTTATAAAAAAGAACATAGTGGGGTTGGGGATTTAGCTCAAGTGGTAGAGCACTTGCCTAGCAAGTGCCAAGCCCCTGAATTCGATCCCCAGCACCAAAAAACAAACAAACAAACAAAAAACAACAACAACAAAAAACATGGTATTTGATAGTCATTAGGTTTTCAAACTTAAGACAAAATGTATATATTCTATGTCTACGAAAACAAGTCCTTTCATTTTTTAAGTGTTACTTCTAATTAAAAGAGTATTTAGCAACAACGAAGCCACAGAATTAGTTTTTCTAATCAACTTATTTTGTCAAGAACACCTAGAATAACAATAAGCCTCAACATTAGTTGAACATTCTATAAAACTATTGCCAGAAATTTTGAATTCCCACAAAAAAATTAAATGTGACATGAAATTTGAATATTTATCTTCCAACAGAATCTCTCAAGTGCAATGACATGACTGAAGTAACCAGGGAAAAGAAGGGCAACATGTCCTAAAAATTCCAGGGTTGAATCCATTACACTAACAGCCTTTGGGGGGGTTAAATAGACTGGCTTGTAATTAAATGTCAAATAAAATGGTTAACACTAGATGCAATAAAATTAGTTCTCTTATTTTAAATGTTAACCACCAAATGAGTCATAGATCATTAAACCCTGAAAAAAGATTCTTACTTTATTACATGCCAACTGGGATTGCCTGGCTTCTGCTTGACTATTTATATAAATTCACAATTTCAGCAAAAAGTTGAACTCTTCTATTAAATGGTCTTCATTTTAGTGTTTTACTTTATTTTGAAAAACATTTTAATATACAGTAGATGTACACAAAATCTGTAACATCTATTGGCTGTGTTTTAAATCAGTACATTACCAAAATCCTACACAACAGTGAAAAAAATATGTATATGTACATATCTTCCATTACTGGAGATTAAACCCAGAACCTCTGCACTGAGCTACATCCAGCCCTTTTATTGTTTACTGTTTGACAAAGTCTTACTAAGTCACCCAGGCTGGGTTAATATGCAATCCTTCAATCTCCCAGAGCACAGGGATTACAGGTCTATTCCTCCAAGCTACCAATTACGTATTCTTATAATACTGAAACTATTGTGGTTCAGAAAACTTAGAATACATGACAAGTAAAATCTATAAAACAAATGATTTTTTTTAATTTTTTAACCAAGAACATGTATTGGTACACTGTCCATATGTTGATCACATTTAACGTGTTTGTTTTGTACCTGTACATGGTGTCTCTTGGTTCTCACCCCCTCCCCTCCCTTTTTTTCCCTCCATCCCTATTTACAGCAGGTTTATTTACAATTCTCCATGATTTCCCTTTCCTCTTTCTTTCCATTTTTTCCCTTCCTGCTTTTCCTCCCTTCCCTCTTTCTGGTACTCCTCTCCTTTGTATATTACCTTCCTTTTATATGATATCCGTTACACTACTTTGTCCTTATTTACAGTTATGGTTTCTCATATCAGAGAAACAATTCGATGTGTGGTCATGAGTGTCTGATTTATTTCGCTTAGTAGTATATTCTCAAGGAACATCCATTTACATACAAATGACTCTAGTTTAT